>OZ004716.1:8671329-8973665 GCA_963924515.1 Vespertilio murinus | reverse complement strand
AAGGAACTCCCGGAAGCATGCTGTGGAGGTCGGATGTGGAAAGCGGTTGCTGGAGCTGGAGCTGTCTCGGTAGCTCGCTCACTGATTGACACGTCCACACTGCTATGCCCATCCACGGGTTCAGACATACCCCAGAGCACCTGTGTGTGCCCATCCCGGGTTTCCAACAACTAGATGAATCTCTCAGAACTGAGATTTTCAAAGGTCATTGGACCAAAATGCAATGCCACAGTGCCCTCCAGTGGTCTGATATATTTAGAATAATTTATTTCTGGGATGGCAGGATTCTTGCTTGGGAAAACCATAATATGTTTTTACTTTTGATTTTAAGAGAAGCATCAACTGTGATAACGGCAACATGTTTTTTCCCCATCTACCTCCTCTCATTTTGTTCAAATTGGTCTTTCTCTGCATTGTCCCACCTCACTGTTCTCCCCATCCCTCGCCCCCTTCCCGCTCTCAGTCCTAAATTCCTCTGGGTTCACCTTGCAAAGGTGGCAGACTAGCCATTCTGCTGAGGTCCCTGTGGTTCGGGTAGCAGTTAGATGCCCTATCTGTCAATGTTGTACTTCACTAGTGTTAACGAAAAACACCATTGAAACCTGTACAGAATTTTTGTGAGTTTATTTGAGCCAAACAATTGCCGGGAAGCAGAACCTCAATGGATTGAGATAATGCTCCAGAGAATGGCGGGTTACATTTATGTATTTATACATTGCAATCAAAGGAGGGACATAGGTGGGTTACATGAAATTCATTGGTGATGGAGTAAGGAGGCGGGAGAAAGCAAGCCTGTGGGAACCTCTGGGACAGGGTAAAAGGTGAAATGATGGACATGAGCTTCTTTTACAGAGATGGATACAGGACACTCCAATGCAATTAACAGTGGACAATTAACTTGATAACAATAACAATGAGGGAATGTCTCAGGGCCATTTGTTGTGCCCTCAAGGGTCTGGGTAAAGAGGAAGCTACAAGTTATTCGGATATCTCACAGATAGGTTATCTTAGAGGCTGGGAGGCAGATGGGCTCAGTAAAGATCAAAGCTTATCTTTGTCTGGGAAAACATTGGCCTAGGAAATGATTGCCCACTATAACCTGTTGGTAGTAAGATATTAAATTTTCAAACCATCCTTTGTGGTTATTTCAGGTCTCTGAGTCTGCAAGACTGCCATGTAGGCCTTCCCTGAGCTTATCAGGTTAGCATGTGGCTCTTTTCGTTCACACTAGTAATAACTGTGATTTTGGCATTGCATGGCAGACCAAAGTCATACATCTATTTTCCTATTTTGTGTGAGTCTAAAAACATGCGTCTATCTCTCTATTACCTTAGACCAGGGGTCGGCAAGACCATTAGTCAACAGAGCCAAATATCAATAGTACAAAGATTGACATTTCTTTTGAGAGTCAAATTTTTTAAACTTCTTCTAACGCCACTTCTTCAAAATAGACTAGCCAGGGCCTTGGTATCTTTGTGGAAGAGACACACTCAAGGGGCCAAAGAGCCACATGTGGCTCGCGAGCCACAGTTTGCCAACCTTGGCCTTAGGCTTTCTTTCATGTCTCTCACTTATACTTCATAGATTTTAATATTGCTTGTATCCTATAACCTTCCTAAAGTCACTTATTTTACCTAATCATATTTCCTAGACTTTATTGGTTTTTCTGCATAGACAATCCTATTGTGGGTAAGTACAGACAGTGTTAATTTTTACTTTCTAACCAACACCTCTTTTATTTATATTTTCTGGCCTTATTTTATCAGAGAGAAAATCAGATACAGTAGGAAGTGGAACTGAAAGTTATATAGTATATCATATTGTAGGAAGTGGCAGGTACTTTTGATATCACAGGTAGGTAAATCTTGCAGTAAGTACAAAGGGTTTTCACCACGTTGCCAAAAGGTCAAGGTATTTGGGGCCATATTTTTAACAACATTGATTGTGCACGCGTTCTTAGAGTTCCTAAGGTGTGTTGGGCTCTTTAACAAGAATTAAGCATTTTATAGAGATGAGAAAGACACAGTGCCCATGCTCAATGAACTCCCCAGTCTCCTGCTCAGCGCACTTTAAGTAGCCAGTGCTGAAGAGACATCACATCTGCTGTCAAAGACTCCATCCCCACCCCAGCTGGTGCCTCCCCTAGGCAGGGACCTGCATAAGGAAAACATAATTCCATGCTCATTGCTTTCATCAAGTTGTATTCCATTGGCTTAGAAGTGAAAATCTCATTTGCATGGGGCATTCAGATAGAAGGGTCAGTGCACTGGATCTGGTTTTGTGATTTCACTTTCCTCTATTATATATATATATATATATATATATATATATATATATATATATATATATATTATTCAGGCATGAAAGAGGGTCACTTGTGTGCATAATTTACTCAACATATCTGTTTTTATTGTCATAGTCTTTTATGTTTCTCAGAACCGGGAGAGAAATGCAAAACATAAAAAGCAACTCAAAAATAAAACACAAAAAACATTTAGTTATACACACACACACACACACACACACACACACACACACACATATATATATATATATATATATATATATATATATATATATATATATATATATTGTTCTGGGCTCTGACCAATATAAAAGAATCGGTATCTCTTATATGGATGTTACAGTGGACATTGAAGCTTGATTCTAAGTGGCTTTATTGATTTTATTACATCTTTTCATTTCCCCAACAGTGAGATTTAATCTTATTCCCATTGCCCAGATCAGAAGGGCAAGGCCCAATGAGGTAAATGTCACAGGTATGAAAGTGAGCCTGGGGTCAGAATCTACAGGGCTGCTTGCTTCATGTGTTACTCTACATTGAGAGGAATTCCCAGTGCTTAGAAAGGTGATAGAAAAGTCAGTATGTTCCTCCCAATGATTATGAATGGCGTGAATGCAGACACTTGTGGGCATAAGTGTGTGTTTAAACTGTTATTCACCTGAGTCCATTCCTCCTTTTTCTTTCTCTTTTCAAATGAAGTATTTACCTTGGAGTGAGTTTTAAAATGTCACTTGTTTTATAATCGCTGCATTAGCCTTCAAACACTTTCATGCCACTTGCAGTTGGGTAGGAAAGTCTGTGTTGTACAGTTGGACAAGGATAAAATACCGAGTTAATGGGCTGGAAACTGACATTTCTGTTAGGAATAATTCGGTGTTCATGGGTAGCTCTGGTTATTTCCTATATGGTTAAATGATTGTATTTTTTTTTAGAAAGATAGTGGGGCTCATTCTAGCATGAGAAGTAAGATCAAGATAGAAAATAGTTTCTGAAGAAAGTTTACATGACATTATTTTATTATTGTTGTTGTTATTAAATCCCAACTATAAATGGGAGTCTATTCTGTACTATTTAGTATAAAAGGAAGAATATTGATATAGCTTTTAATATAATTGAAGATGAGATAGGTTATCCTTTCCCCCTTAACTTGTGTTTAAATAAGTCAGCATGGACTACGTTCGGGAGATATAACAAGGTGCTAACAGTCTACAACATAGTGGGTGAGATAATTCTTTACTTTTTAGTTAGTTATTGACAGAGACAGGTGATAAAAGAAATATAAACTACCTTACCTTCTTGTGTTGGGCAGAACTCAATTTCACATGGCGATAGCTGAGTAGGCTTTAATAATAGTACATGGAATCCTTTTTAGCTTGTGGAATTAGACTATTAGTGCTTGTACTGTGATATAATTGTGTATTTTTCAAATTTATATGCCTTTTTTTAATATTCACATTTTTTTCTTATGAAAATGTGGGAAACATTGCATTGTAGGTGCTAAATGTAGTGTATTGTTGAACCAGAAGCCTAGTATTTTATTTCACTACTAGAGGCCCAGTGCACAAATTAATGCACTGATGGGGTCCTCAGGAGTGTGGGGTGGGACATGATCAGCCCTCTGGGCAGGTGGTGGGATGCTCTCGCTGGCCCAAGATCCAGATCCATCCTGTTGACATTTGCACCCGTTGTTGGGAGCCATTTGGCAGCTGCTTTTTTAATCTTTTCTTCTTTAAGGAGTGTGTAGGGAGGAGAAGCAGCTGTAGTGCCTGAGGTCAACTTCCAGGAGGCTAGTGGTGCTATGGGGATTCTGTCAGCTGTGCTGGTCTGTCAGTGCCTGACCTGTTCTCCAGAAATTGGACCTGCAGGATTACTGTGGGAGTGAGTGACTGCTGACAGGCTGGTGGGCCACTGGGATGGGTCTCAGCTGAGTAGAACTCCCACTGTGGAAGCACACACTGATGACAGGAGGGGCGGGGGGGGTTAGCTCCTGCATTGAGAATGTGCCCCCTGGTGATCAGTGTGCATCATAGCGACCAGTCATTCTGGTCATTTGGTCAATTAGGCATATATATATATATATATATATATATATATATATATGCCTATATATATATATCTATATATGCCTATATATATATATGATTCTGAAAATATGTATGGATATACCATTGTGACATAACATACTCTTCCACGGTCAACTTTTAATTTTCACATGTTACTCTACTTAGTATATTTCATTTTTTTAAAATTTTGTATTAACTTCTTTGGACATAAGCTTCAGCCACAATTCTCATATCCTTGATCACTTGAATTTACTTCTTTCATTTCGGCAGTGAGTACTGATCTTCAAATAAGTAGAAACAATAAGCATGTCTACAATAACTGTATGTATTCAGCACCTGCTGGGTTAATAAGGCCTACAAGAGTCTTATTATCTTGCACCATTTGATTCCTAAATCAGTCCTCTTAAATAAGCAGCAGCATCTTCAAATGCTGCTTATTCTCTCTCTCTCTCTCTCTCTCTCTCTCTCTCTCTCTCTCTCTCTCTCACACACACACACACACACACACACACACACTGAGAATATATCTATTGTGTGTGTGTGATATACATAACATATATATACTCACAGAAATTAGTGATGTGTTTTATAAAAAGAAAAGTCACCATCTGTTTCATCTGCCTGGCATGGCTATTTACATCCCCAGTTTTACCAATGTTATGAGCGATATTTCGTGACTCACAGATGTTGGAGAGACAGAAATGCCATCTAATGCTCCAATGTTGATATCCCTTCTCATGGAATCAGGCAGCGTGCATTTCAAAGCAGTAACAGTTCTTATGTCTGTTTATGTTGAAAACAACCTTGTGCTATGGGGGATGCATGCCATTGTGTTCACTTTACAGCTGAGGAAGCCAAGTTGGAGACATCAAAAAAGATTCCCTGTGTTGCTGGGAACGAGACTAGACTCCTGGCTCCAAACATATTCTTACTTCAATGTGCCACTCAGCTATTATGGAATCATTTCAATTTGGGGAGAATAAGACATTTAGTGTCACTCAACTCGCATTGTCAGATACTTCGGCTAAGGAAGTCATGTTGAGATACTTGACACTGACCAAAATTACAATCAATATTATGCAAACTTACAATTTAATGTGAAATAGCTCTCATAATCTAGTAGGAATAAAAGTTATAGTTATCTTAGTGATTCCATATCCTATATAATGAAAAGGTAATATGCAAATTGACTGAACAGCAGAATGGTTGCTATGAAGCATACCGACCACCAGGGGGAAGATGATGAATGCATGAGCTGCCCCTTGGTGGTCAGTTTGTTCCCACAGGGGGAGTGCCAATTAGCCAAAAGCTAGTACTAAAGATGTCCGACTGCTGGCTTAAGGCCACTCCTATAGGCCTAAGCCAGGGGTCGGAAAACTTTTTGACTCGAGGGCCACAATAGGTTCTTAAACTGGACCATAGGGCCGTGACAAAAGCATGGATGGAGTGTTTGTGTGAACTAATATAAATTCAAAGTAAACATCATTACATAAAACGGTATGGCCTGCTCTTTCAGCTCTGCTTGGGCTGGATAGAATAGCTGAACGGGCCAGATCTGTCTCTCAGGCCGTAATTTGCCCACGCCTGGCCTAAGCTCTCCTATGGGTAGTGGGCCTAAACAGGCAGTTGGATATCCCCTCAGGGCTCCCAGACAGGGAGACGGCACAGACCAGGCTGAGGCACTCCCCAGAGTGCACAAGTTTTGTGCACTGGGCCTCTAGTTTCACATACAAAGAAATGTTTCAAGGGCATGCAAGTTAAGGTGATTAGACTTTAGAAAAGTCTAATTCTGTGAAGCTAAAAATATGAAATCAATCTGGGGCATTTGGTAAAATTATGAAGAAACATTTGTGAAGAATGTATAGTATCCTAATTAAAGAAGGACAGATATTGACTTGTCTGAAAAATAAGAATGCAAAATAAGAAATATCTACCACAATTATACAGAGAAAAGTTAACCCTTAGATTTTATATCAGGTCTTTTTGGCTCTTGTATTTATATGTTTGCAAGTAATAAATGCTCCTGGGAATTTCTATTTCATAGATACTTCCTTGCCTACTCTACAAATATTTTTTTTCATTTGCATCCTGGAGTTTAATTGTTAGGTAATTTTATTATTAATAGTTACTTATCCATTTTAATTGGAAAAGAAAAGGGAATGACTAAATAATTAACTAAAGTTGTATTTGAAATTTTGGGGAATATATTTAGTATTATGGAATTGTTCACTTAAATTTTATAATCTTATTAACCAATGTCACCTCAATTAACAACATAATTACAAGTAATAAAAATAAAAGTATTTTGCTGTTAAAAATAAGTAAAATTGTTCAGTCTCATAGAGAATACATTCTAAAGGCACTGAACAAAGTCTTTAAGACATATGTGTATGTGTGTTCATCAAAACACATTGAAGACTTACTATACTGTGAGACTTGGTCCAAGCCCTTCAGAGAAAGAAATCCACCAATCAGTGTCCCAATGATAGCATCATCAGCTAGCTTCAAAGCTACCACTAAGTCACAGCACAGATGATGTTCTCCTTGTAGAGCCTATAATGTTTCTTCAATGTTTGTTAAAGGAGATGGTTCTTGAAAAATAGAGGAGTTAGGAAGGGAGACAAATGGGAAGGGCATTTCTGGCAAAGAGAATATCATGCATAAAAGGTATGGTGGTGCGTTAATGTTTTTTAGCTGTTTTAATGACAGTGATTGTTTTAATGGCAATCCTCGAGTGTGGAGCTGTGTGATAACTCATCAGTGTCTGGGCCTATATAGTGTATGAGTTGAGAAGAACCATGTAAAGACTTTGAAATATATTGAAAATGAGATAAGGAGTCATCTGGGTATTTTATGCAGCAGAGTAATAAGCTCATATCTGTGTCAGGTAGAAAAATTGAAGGATAGACATTGATTCATATGTGAATCAACAAGGATTCTTTCCTGTTGCAATTGTCAGAAAAATCCAATTTATGCCAGATTAAGGGGGAAATGGATTTTATTCATTAAGGAAACTATAAAGTCAAAGGGCAGCTAGCTGGGCTCAGGGATCCAGCAGGACCACCCAGACTGAATCTCTCTCCTACTATATTGATTACGGCAGGGATTTTCAACGGACGCGCCACAAGAATTTTCAAAATATGCAATACCTGACTACTTAGGGGCACTGACCTCCTTTCCCTTTGGTTGTCAAATAAAAAAAAATGACAGCAGCCAACACAACAATAGCCACCTGCTGTGTATGAATCCATATTATACCTTTTTTTTTTTTGTCCGATTGGCAAAAAAAAAAAACCTGTATTTGTGGCATGCCGTAGAATTTTAGTAATTCGTTTTATGGGAAGTGGAAAAGGTTGAAAGTCAGCTTTTAATGCATACCAAACTACCCCAAACGTAGTGGTTGAAACAAACCTTTATGCCGCTCATGATGATGTAGGTCAGGAATTTGGTTTGCATAGCTGGGTAGGTCTCATCTCAGCTGACCTCACCTTTTGGTCATGGTTTTGTTGAGTCAGCCAGGTGGCTTTGCTTCTTGAAGTTTGCTTGCTGTCAGCTGGAGCTAGAAGGATGACTGGCCACAGGCCCAGGATCCAGCAAACTGATCCCAGGATTGATCATATGACCCTGCCATGGTTCCGAGAACAAGAGCAGAGGAATGTAAGGCATAAGGCCCAAGATTAGGCTTGAACCTGGTCCAAGGATATTTATGACAAATTCTATTAGTCAAAGAAACTCACAAGTCCAACCTAGATTGAAGAGTTTCAGGAAACTGAGTTCAGTTGAGTGTGGGGCTGTAAGCTCACATTATAAAGAGGAATAGATCCAGGCAGGAGCACAATTTTGACCCTCAGTGCAAATAAAAGTGCCAGTGAATTTCTTCATCTCATCTCTAAATGCTATTCTTGGCATATTCTATAGCTTTCTTTGACAATGGGGACATGGATATTGAAGTTCTGTCTACCAGTCTTTTCATCTCTCAATACCATACTATTTTGTTTTATTTTGCTGAATGTCTTAGATTTGGCTGCCTGACAAATAGCATAGATTGTGTTCCTTAAATAGAACTTTAGTTCTCAGAGTTTTGGAGACTGGGAAGCCTGAGACTAGGGAGCCTGCTTGGTCTGGTTCTGGTGAGTGCCCTCTTCCTAGCTTAAAGATCAATTTACTCTCACTGTGTTCTCACATGGGAGGGAGACAGAGAGTGGGTCCTATAATGTCATATATATTAATTGATTTATTTTTACAGAGAGGAGGGGAGAGAAATAGAGAGTTGGAAACATTGATGACAGAGAAACATTGATTAGCTGCCTCCTACATGACCCCTACTGGGGATGTGCCCACAACCATGGTGCATGCCCTTGGCCAGAATCAAGCCTGGGACTCTTCTGTCTGCAGGTCACTGCTCTATCCTCTGAGCCAAACTGGTTAGGGCTAATGTCTTCTCTTATAAGGCTGCTACCTTCATGACCCGGTTACCCCCACCACCAAAGGCCCCATCTCCAAATACCATCCTATAGGGCATCCTGATTTTCAACCTTTTTCCTTTCATGGCGCCCATAAACTACTAAAATTCTGAAGCACACAAAGAAGTGCATTTTTTGTCGATCTGGCCCAGAAAAGGGTACAATGTTTATTGATTTACAAAAACATAGAGTAATTACTTACCCTTTTTTCTCCAAAGTGAATTTTATAATATCGGATGCCTATTCTTGTATAGAAGGATTTCTGGTATCAAGAATTAACCAATCAGGCAGAACCTTATTATGGGACAAGACCAATAAGAGGCAACTCTAATATATGACCTATATATGTATGGTTCAAGACCGGACATTCACACCTGGATGGCTATTATTGTGATGGCTGTGGTCCTTTATTTGACAATCTCAAGGAAAAGTGGTCAGTGCCCCTGACTAAATAGTCAGGTATTGCATACTTTAAAAATACTTGAGGCACTCCGGTTGAAACCTCTGATATAGGGCATAAGGGTTTCAATATATGAATAGTAGGGAGCGAAACATTTAGTCCATAGCACCTAGATTACTTCAACATCTGGGTTGATGTCTGAATCACACTTTGATTCTTCATGTCAGGCCATGTACTTCTTTTAAGTAGGGTAGGGGCTGGTTTGCGAAGGAAGCCTATCTCAGACTCTGTGAACTGAGAGTTATTGGACTGGTCACAAAAACCATGGGCTCCAAACATAAGAGGATGGAAATCAGGCAAACAGAAAATATGCATTAAGTGATCTAGTGGGGGAAACTCTTAATTCTTGTGTTTTGGATGCCAGGTAATTTCTATTTTCTGTATTCAATTGCCGTGAACAGGAGAAGCATCCACTGTAATTTAACACCTGGAATTAGCAAATGACATTGTGCTAATGTGAATAATATTTTTCTCTGACCTATAATGTTCTCTTTGCTTTCTATTCACACATGACAAATCTTTGAGCCTTAATTAGTTAACAAGTGAGAACATATTAGCAAGGATGAGGCTCCAGTGCTTCCTAAAGAATCTGTACTTCTTGGTTGAAATCCAGCACATGTCTCTTTTTTTCCTTTGTCTGGCTTTCTCGCCAGCCCATGACAACTGCACATCTCAGATGGTCTCTGACTTTTTAATTCCAATGTATTGGTGATCAGCCATGTTTGATTCCAGATCTGTGCTGATCTGTACTTGTTTTGGGGGATACCTTATTTCCCCATTACCTAACTTGGATCATAGATATTGATTCCTTTCTTCTTGATGATATTTCAAAGGGATAGAACCTATCAGGCTTCTGTAGTATATCAGCATTTTTAGGCTCACACTTAGATTTTCTTAAGACTTCTCATACCTGAGATAGAAATAAAATTCAACCCCTGTTTCTCCATTCCTTTAATCAGCCTAAATATCTAGTTCTCACAACAGTGCATTCTGAATAGCAAGTGCTCAATCAATGTCTGAAGAATTGTCTTGAACAAAGGGTTATTAACTATTAGCAATGACTGCTCCATGAGCTTACTGTTTTCTGCCACTGAAGACAGCATTCTCTGAACAGTCTTTAACTCAGTGCATACAGAGTGACAAAAGATAATGATAAAAGCTGCTTCATTAAAACATAAACTTAGTCATTAAAGTAATGTGACCTTAATATTAATTCTCCATGTATTAAAAAATGTTGTTGTAGTCTGGCCAGTGTTACTCAGCGATTGAGCATCAATCCCTGAACCAGGAGGTCATAGTTCGATTCCTGGTCAAGGGCACATGCCTGGATTGCAAGCTTGATCCCCAATAGGGGGCATGCAGGAGGCAGCTGATCAATGATTCTCTCTCATCACATGTTTCTATCTCTTTCCTTGTTCTTTCCTCTCTGAAATAAATAAAAATATATTTTAAAGTGTTATTGTACATTTTAAGTTACTTTGTATTAGTCCTGTGAGATATATATTTGCCGGCGTATAAGACAATTTTTTGGCCCTGAAAAATATGCCTCCAAGTGGGGGTAGTCTTATACGGCGAGTATATAACAGACTCTGTATTTTGAGTGGAAATGTTAGGGGGTCGTCTTATACGCCCAGTCTCTTATACGCTGGCAAATACGGTGTGTGTGTGTGTGTGTGTGTGTGTGTGTGTGTGTGTGTGTATATATATATATATATATATATATATATATATATATATGGTGTGTGTGTATACACACACACACACACACACATATATATACATATGTACGGGGTATATATATATATATATATATATATATAGTGATATGTGTGTATTTAGATTTTGTTTTTACTTCACTGAAATACTACATTTGGTAATACTCAGATATCATTAAGTGTCCACAAAGCACAGAGTCAATTCTTGAATTATTAATTAATTACAAGAGGCCCAGTGCATGAAATTTGTGCATGCCAGGGTCCCTAGGTCTAGCCAGCAATCAAATCCCACCTGTGGGGCTACCAGTAGTGGCAGGATGACCAGGGGAAGGGGAAGAGCACCCGTCTTGGCTGGCCTGGGCCCTGGGGGTTGGGGGCAACCCCTGCACTTAGCGTCTGTCCCCTGGTGGTCAGTGCTTGTCACAGTGACTGGTCATTCCTCCAGTCCTTCTGCTTTTTGCTTTATTTGCATAATATGCTTTTACTATTTAGGATTGTATTATTTTCCATATGAACAACTGTAAACCTACTTGTGCATCACCATGTATATACACCCTACAAGGTGTAGTGTGTAGGGGAACAAATGCATTTTAGAGGGCTTTGGGTAATACTAGTTGTATTAGTTCATCAGCAGCCTATTACTATAAGACCTCACAAAAGGATCAGCATGGTCTTTATCCTGAAGTTAATAATCTTTTGAAGGAAATATTTGTTCTTCAAAGCAGTGACAATAGATATTTGGAAAGTATGCTCCCTTGATAGCATACCAGAGTGCTGACACCCCCTTTTTGTTTCACTCATGCCTTTTTATTGATTGATTGATTGATTGATTAAGGTATTACATATGTTTCCTTATTCCCTCATTGACACCCACTCATGTCCTCCCTCCCCCGCCCTGGTGTCTATGCCCATTGGTTAGGCTTATTTAGATGCATATAACTCCCTTGGTTGATCTCTCCCCTTTACCTGCACCCTCCCTATACCCTCCCTCTGAAGTTTGACAGTCTGATTGATGCTTCTCTGTCTCTGGATCTGTTTCTGTTCATCGGTTATGTCACCCATGCCTTTTTAGATAACACAAAATATGTTCTACTTAGGGAGTTTCTATCAGTAGAACAAAAGCAGTAATATGATTCCAAATATTTGGTATAAAGATATGCCAATTACAAATAAAGAAAATATAATTGGCAACAAATATTCTGCTAACAATGAATCCTTTCAGATATGGCAAAAATAGTTAAGACTTTATGAGAGTAAATATCTACAACACACTAAAATCAAGTTAGGAGAGAGTAGAGTGGAAAGTCATGAATTAGTGATGGATATACCTGGGAAAGATGGAAAGGGACCCCTGTGGTTAGTAAATGATAAAATGTATAATTCTTATGTGATATTGAATCAATGCTCCTTGAATCATTAATGCATATATTTCCAGCTTTCTCCACCCATTGAAATCAATGTTTTTACTGATTTGGAGCATCAAGCTCAGACAAATGTTCCATTGCTAATATCTGAATTTCAAGTTTTATAGACAGATTTGTACACTGTAAATCAATTCCCTTGAAAACAGACTCTAGGGGTAAATACTAGAGTTTTCAATACTACAAAGTTTTCTCTCAATTATCAAGCTATAAGAGCCACATACTAGGGAAAACATAGATGGACCATAAAGGATTTATCATCCAATGGCAAGAGGGACGCCCTCTTAGTTCTAGATGATGGCATTGAAGGAAAAGGAGGACATGAGAGGACGTTTTGCATTTATCATCTAGGCCTGTGGTCAATTCTGTAGATTGACAATTTGCCTGAGCTGGTTTTGGCTAGATTTACTCATGCATTTGCCGTTAGCCAGGTGTTAGAAAATCTGACCATGTTCAAATCTATATAAAATGCTCCTAGGTAAAAACAAATTAAACCAGTTAATCGGGGGGGTCTTCAGGGTGTAATGAGATTGTGAAAACTGATCTAGTTTTATTACTAATAGATGACATATTTAAAGAATGGTGCCTAACCTTAATAACTTTGAAAAAAAAAGTGTTTCATCAAAATACATAAAACTATTTAAATAGAACTCTACATGGACATTCTTCTTAAAAAAATATATTTTATTGATTTTTCATAGAGAGGACGAGAGAGGGATAGAGAGTTAGAAACATCGATGAGAGAGAATTATCCCTCAGTTGCCTCTTGCACACCCCCTCCTGGGGATGTGTCCACAACCAAGGTACATGCCCTTGACTGGAATCGAACCCAGGACACTTCAGTCTGCAGTCAGACACTCTATCCACTGAGCCAAACCGGTTCTGACAACATGGACATTCATATATGCTTACGAATGTGTTTATCACAGGGATAGTATTTCACAATTTTGCAGTGATTTTATGTTTATGCTGATATTGAAAGAACTAAGTGATTGTAATGTAGCTACTGTGTGCTAGTTTCTCACTGTCAATATAAAGACATTCCAAATAAGGGGAATGTTATTATGAATGTTATGTGTTTGAGAATTAGTCACACACACACATGCACCACACACATATAATGCAAAACCATATCTATTAATATAAAGCAATTCATATAAATTCATACTATATATATTTAAACAGTATGGATTTATATTAATAGATAGATAAAGAGATAGATAAGAACAAATATTGATATATGTGCATACAGATATATGTGTGTACATACATAACTTCATTCTCTTGGTAGGTATAGAAGCAATGACACCCCAGAAGCAATGAGCCCACCCAATGTGAAGATTATGGCATCTAAGGAACATTTTCTAATAAAAGAAACAGACTTCTTTCAGAAAATAATGAATGTAGAGTTGGGATAGGGAAAATACAAAACTTTCTTTTCTTGCCAGAAAATAAAACTCTCTCTCAAAAAAGGTATGTTGATAGGACACATGAGCAATAAAATACATAGCAATGCCATTGGATTATGAACAAAGAATGCTGAACTATGAGTTAATATTGATGTAAATAAGTGATTAAGTAAATCATTGAATAAATAATTGATTAAATAAATAGGTTGAGAAGGAATGAAAAAGGAACACAGTAAACACAAAGGGTGACAATACACTGTAATTTTAAGTATATCTGCACCTTCTCTGTCATCTCTGATTAAAAAATAGACTGGGGGATATAAAGTAAGATAAAAGAAATTATGGTTTTTTTTCTTCACAATGACATTTGATAGTGAGCTTGCCTTTGGGAGAGATAGCTTTTTTTTTTCTTTTTAGTTACATGTATTGGAGTAAAATTGGTTAATAAAATTATATAGGTTTTAAATGTACAGTTCTATGACATACCACCTATATATTGCATTGTGCATTCACCACCCAATCTTAAATCTTCTTGCATAACAATATATATTTTCCTTCCTTCCTTCCTTCCTTCCTTCCTTCCTTCCTTCCTTCCTTCCTTCCTTCCTTCCTTCTTTCCTTCCTTTTCTTCCTTCCTTCCTTCCTTCCTTCCTTCCTTCCTTCCTTCCTTCCTTTTTATTTCTTCTTTTCTATGTTGAAAGTGAAGATGATTTTATTGATAGCACTGAAACTCAGCCAGATAACAGACTTTTTGATATTTCTTAAAAAGCCCATGAACTCAGTAAACCATGGAGGAGATAGTTTCAGTTTAAAAAATAACATTTGTCCTTCTATGTGTGTGGTCTCTGAGTTTTTGAGTAACTTCTGGAAAGAAGGAGAAATGGTGAAGCCAGTCACTGTGTGGTTTTTATTTCCCCAAATGTGCTATCTGACTGTGTATGCAAGTTTGTTTGAAATGTGTGACATGATCTGTGCCACTTTGGTGCCTGCAATACTATGAAGGGTCCTTACATTTTATGCTGCATTTGCTGTAAATCTGTATGCTTGCCTTTGAGAATACAGCATTTAAAGGTATTGAAAAACATTATGTAAAAACACATACATCCATAGTTACCGCTTTCTCTCATTCTTTTCTACCAACACACACAAAACGCATTATGGTCTTGCCCAATGACCACCTCATTTTAATAATCTGACTAACAAAAAGTAACTGGTTTTAACTTATTTGTGTAATGCAATAGAAAGAAAACATAACACAGTTATGGTGACACAACGGGCACCAAAGAGGTCCTTGGAAATGACAAGAAGGATTGGGTATCAGAGTGGGATTTCTTTCAAAGCACAAGTTAACATTTTTTTTTAAAGAAAGCATGATAATATCATTTTCTCTGATATAATCACAGGATCATGTAGGGAAACATCTGTTCCTAATGTTATTATGTCTGGTTTTTATTTGGTCTAAAGTCATTAGAGTGCTGAAGACCTCAGGCAGCCTGGGAAAGCAGTGTGTGCGATAGATGTGGCGTCTTCATTGGAAACCACTCATCCATGCAAAGTAGCAGGTGATGGAAGAACTCTCTCAGAATCCAGATAAAAGGGTAATCTTCTCTTGATGAATCTAATCTTGGATATCTGAGTTGCTCAGTGGCACTTGCTTTTTTTTTTTTTTTTAACCTTAATCACACCGATGTCTCAAAATGCGTAGATCTTAATAAAGAAGAGTTAGGTAGATTGCAATATAAATGGCTGCACAGTGCTTCTCTCCCCGGAAATCCTTGGGGACTTGGTGCAAGTGCCTCAAATATTAAAATAAAACTTGTGAGAAACTGAATGGATCAGGAGACATAGAAGCATGGAATGGAATGTGGAATCTCAGAGGGAAGGCCATGGGGGAATGAAGGGGCAGGGCTGTGGGGGGAGGGGAGAGATCAACCAAAGAAAGTGTATGCATATATGCATAACCCATGGACCCAGACAATAGGGTGGTAGAGGCCACAGGGGTGGGGGGTGCTACAAGGGGTCAGTGGAAGGAAAAAGGGGACATATGCTATACTTTTAACTCTAAAGGTTGTTTAATAAAGAAAATTAACTCTATAAAGGGTCTTAAGAACCACAAAAACATACCATTAGGAAGATTGCACAAGTAATGTATGTTTCTACTTGTAAGGTGCTTTTACCTAAATCCTGAAGGTAAAGGTATGGAGAGGTCAATATACAATTTATCATCTGGCTTGAGTTTCAATGTTGTCAGGATTTTGGGGTCCAGAAGTATCAAGTGTAACAAAGGTCAGACATTACTAAAAATCTGAACTATGGGCTGGCTTAAATGTACAGAGTTGAAGAAAGCAATTACCTGTTTAGGAGTATATGTTTATATTCATATTTTTTTTCAAATGGCCACATACTGAAATGTAGATAGTGTAACAATTTTCTTTATTCATAGCACTAGGCAGATCCTCTAAGACCCCTGCACGTGGAATTCTTGGATGTATAAATTCTTATTTTTTGTCATTATTGTTGAATGTATTACATATGTCTCCCCTTCCACCCCCCCACTGATCCCTTCTAGCCAGCTCCCACCCCTCACCTCCGGCCTTCACCCCCTTGTTGTCTGTGTCAATGGTTTATGCATATATGCATACAAGTTCTTAGGTTGATCTCTTCCTATCCACTGAGCTAACCGCTCCTTCCCTATTCTTAGGGACATGATTAAGTTTTGAATACTGTGTGAGTAGTATAGCAGGGGTATTTGTCCAGGCTAAACTTGGCTCTTTGTATCTCAGACAACTATTGTTTGTAGCCAATCACTGACTGAGGAGATCCCCTACTGGGGACGGAGCCCACCACTTAATCATGTGCCCTGACTGGGAATTGAACCATGGCCTCCTGGTTCATAGGTTGACGTTCAATCACTGAGCCACACCAGCCGGGCCTGTCATTTGTCTTTTGAGTCCTTCCTGACTTTCTGCTACAGCAAGATACTCTGGGCTCAGATTGTATATTTCCTGTGCTAGTCCTAGAACCATCACCGTCTCCAAATGTGCCCTGATTCCTCTAGAGAATGTTATTAAAAGCCAAAACCTGCCGAAACCAGCTTGGCTCAGTGGGTAGAGCATGGGACTGTGGACTGACAGGTCCCAGGTTTGATTCCTGGTCAAGGGCATGTACCTTGGTTGCGGGCACATCCCCAGTAGGGGGTGTGCAAGAGGCTACTGATCAATGTTTCTCTCTCATCGATGTTTCTAACTCTCTATCCCTCTCTCTTCCTCTCTGTAAAAAATTAATAAAAAATATTTTTAAAAAGCCAAAATCTGTGTGCTGGATAGGCTCTTGCTGTTGAGTTGTCAATTCTCTGAGCCCTTTCCTCTGAGAGAGCAAAGAAGTTAGAGTGTGTATAGCGATCCACATACATATTTGTACATATATGTGTGTGTAACCATCTGTATCTATATTGACCTACACACAATTCCATAGGGATGTCTCCAATTTAATCTATTACCATATGGGTCATTCAGACAGTCTCCCTGGCTTATCTGTAACCTGTCACTGCAAAAGGGAGAAGGCGTCTTTCACCATCTGCCATTCATTTACTTAATCAGTCAATTGCAATGTACACATGTAGTGATGTCATGATTTTTCATTTGTATAGAAATGAGAAATAGCTTTGTTAACAAGGCTGCAGTGCTATGCACATTCCTTGTTGCCCCCAGTCTTACAAATTCTGACTATTTCCGGAAGTTATTTAGGTCATCATTTATTTGGAATGTGGTTAGGTGCTTCCGTGACCATTTGCATTCTGTTCTGAGATCTCTTGATCTCCTAAATAAGTAATGTTTGAGAATTTGCATACTTGCTTGAAGATTCACACTTGCTTCTGTAGATGTCTACAGGTTTTGACATCTGCATAGTGTCATGTATCTAATATTACAGTGCCATGTAAAATAAGTTCACTACTCTAAAAAACCCTGTGTTTCATGTTCTCACCCCTCTCCAACTGAAACCATGTGACCATTGATTTGTTTACTCACTCTACATTTTTACCTTTCCCAGAAAGTTATATACTATAATGGAAGTTATACAGTGTGAAGTCCTTTAAGACTGGTTGCTTTCAATTAGCAATATAACTCTTTTGTTCTGTAATATTCTGTGCAACCCATTTTTTGTTTTAATTTTAATTTATTCATCTATTGAAAGCATCTTGGTTGTTTCCAGTTTGAGGAATTATGAATAGAGCTGCTATAAATATGTGCATGCTGTTTTTCATGTGGACATATGTTTTCAGATACATTGGGTAAATAAATAAATGTGCCCAATATGACTGATGGGCACATTGATTGGTTACCTCCCACATGTGCCCCAGTAGAGAACCCACAACTGAGGTATATGCTCTTAACTGGGAATCAAACCTGAGACCCTTTTGTTCCTGGGTTGACACTAACCACTGAGCAACTGTGCAGGGCTATCAATCCATTTATTTAGCTCTGTTTCTATTGTGTGAATTTTGGTAGGTCACATCAAGGAACTGGTCCCTTTAATCTAAATTATAAAATTTGTGAACACAGATTAGTGTTTGTTGTGTTTTTTTAAAAAAATTTTAAGGTATGAATAGTTACCCTCTTTCATTTCTAATGTTAACAGTTTGCATTTTCTATCTTTTGGTTGTTCTTCACTTGGATCAAGATTGACCGATTGTTGTAAACATTTCAGGGACTAATAAGCCTTTGGCTTCCTTGATTTTTCTCTATGATTTTCTTATTTTCAATTTCTGCTCTTATTTGGATTTCTTGTGTTCTCCTTGCTTTAGACATATTAGCTCTTCTTTCTCTCAATAATAATAATATGTAATAGTAAAAGCATAACATACAAATATACTGAATAGCAGAACAGCAGAACAAACATCCTGATGACCACTCTATGACCAGCACTGGGGCCTGGCCCGCTATTGCCCCAACACAGCCTTGCAAAGGGAGGGCCAGGCTGCCAGCAGACAAGGTAATCAATGGGAGGGGGAGGTTCCACGAAACCAGTGAACCAGGGTTGTGGGGCAGCGGATGTGGGAAACGCCAGGGGAGGTGAGGGCCGGGCTGAGGCTGTAAAGCCTGCAACCAGGGGAAGGAAGGAAGGCCTACCCTTGCAGGAATTTCATGCACAGGGCTTCTAGTAGATTCATAAGGCTTCAGCTTAGTTTATTCATTTGAGATCTTTATTCTTTTCTAATATGGGAGTTAATGATCTAAGTTTCCCTCTATATACCACTTCTACTGCATAATAGAAATAGTACATCTTGCACACTTTAAAACACTTTATTTTCATTTTTGTTTCATTCAAAATAATTTTCAATTTATTTTTGAATGCTTTGACCCAGTGACTATTTATAAGGGTGTTATTTAATTTCCAAATATTTGAGGATTTTTCAGATATATTTCTTTTATAAGTTTTTGTTTAATTCCATGATGGTTTGAGAATATAATTGGTACAACTGTTGTTCTCTTGAATAGTTTTTTATGTTTTTATTTTTATTCAGAGAGTGAGTTAAATTTTACTTTCAGAAATATTTGGATCTGATTTATTTCAGGACCTCGCTGGACTATGGTAATAATTAACTCACTGTCTTCTTCCCAGGCTCAGAGGAAGATTTTATATCCCATTTCTCTGCCAAATTAGGTTGGGGCCGTGTGACTGAATTCTGGCCAAAAGAATTATAGTAGAAATGTTGTATATTGCTGTCAGGCATGTCATGATCTCAATAGGATATCCCAAGACTCTTTATAAATGTTAACAATCACATTACTACAGCAGAAAACAGATATACATAATATCTGATATATATATATATATATATATATATATATATATATATATATCACATATTGCATGAACCAATAAATGATATATAAAATTGATCATTTTAAAATTAAAATATTAATATTTCTTTCAATATAATGGTACTTTAAAACAAGTTTATTTGTGTTTTTTCCCCTCTAAGTGTAGCCTTAGTATCATCTTTATCAAATTCACTGCTTTTAAAAGAAAAATTACCACTTCTTAACTTGCTATGTGAGTGGAACTCCAAATTTTAAAATTTCAAATAAATAATCCATCTACTGGTTAAACTTAGGCAGAGCATAGTGAGATTTTGCAAGCTTTTTCATCTGAGACATTTCATGTCATTTACATATTGCCCTACTTGATTTACCAGGAGGTTTCAAAATGTGTTATTGGCTTGCATTGATATTTATATCCTTCCTGTTCTAATACAAAGAGAAAAAACATTCTAAATGTCTTTACCAAAATGAGAGAGAGAGAGAGAGAGAGAGAGAGAGAGAGAGAGAGAGAGAGTGTGTGTGTGTGTGTGTGTGTGTGTGTGTGTGTGTGTTTAAAGAAACTCGGCTGGGTAGGTCCAGGAAAATATGAAGAGGAAGCCAATTAAAAGTTTAACATTGAAAATGTGCAGCAGATGGCGGGACCTTTCGGGCCCCCTAGAGTTGCAACACGACTGACTGTGAGCTTCGGCTCTGACCAGCTTGCAGAGTTTCAGATGCCATGTCCGTGCCACTTCAAGGTCCTTGATTTCACATTGGGGACACAGTCTCTGGTAAACCCATTTGACTTAAAAAATGGAAACTTCTCTGTGCATTTCAAGAGACTCAACACTTGCTTGAAGGGGTCTATCCCTTTAAAAGAACCCGTTATCTTCCCTCTTTCAAACTAAGCCAGTGTCTGCCATCATTCCCTGGAGGGATGTGGTTTAAAAAAAGAAAGTGTTCCTTGTGTCTCTTGCTTTGTTAATAAATAGCAGATTTCATTCTCTGAGGCCATGCTAAATTTATAAAAAAACAACAACATGTCATTCCAGACAAACTTGATTGTGTTTTTTTTAATAAACTCCCTAAATTAGTGGATAAAAGAATAGAGTAGATGGAAAATATCTTGATCATCACAAAACAACTTAATAGCAGTTCACAAACAAGCATCCAAAAAGATCTTGCTTGGAAATGTAATTTAAATTATCTTAGCTGCAAGTACCATCAACAGATTGAAAAGTGAATGAAAAAATGACCACAAAGAAAAGAGAATGAAAAAGGCTGAGGAAGAAATCTACTCTGGGCACTTAAACTCTAATTGAATATTTACATGCCAGAGGCTAAACAGCCCTAGCTTTCATCTCTCTCCTTGCCTCCTTGGCTGAGAAGCTTGGTGGAGAGCTGAGTGAATTGTTTTAACTTCACTTCTTTTTGTTTTGTTTTGTTTAAACATATTTTATTGATATTTCACAGAGAGGAAGGGAGAGAGTTAGAGAGCTAGAAACGTCGATGAGAGAGAAACATCGACCGCAGCTACCTCTTGCACACCCCCTACTGGGGATGTGCCCGCAGCCAAGGTACATGCCCTTGACTGGAATCGAACCTGGGACCCTTCAGTCCGCAGACCTAAGCTCTACCACTGAGCCAAACCAGTTTCGGCTTAACTTTACTTCTTAAAAGCATATATCATATTTAGGAAACCGGCAGTTGGTTCACCCAGTTTTATTAGACTTTCTATATGAATTCTCTTCTCCAAAACTTGAGCCATCCTGAGAAGTGCAAGGGAGAGTTTACTAATCCCTGAGAGATTGCAAGGTCGGGGCAGGTGAAAGTGGGCAAGGTTTGTTTGGAACGGAAACCATTGTCATGTGCATGTAGGGTGTGGCATTCTCATGTACATGCATAGTTAATCACACAACTCACTGTGTACCCACATTGTGTAGAACCGGCCTCTTTGATCCATGGTTGATCATAAGGGCTGATGAGTGTCCTGTGTTCCCAAGTTAGGAGGACTCAAGTGCCACGTGCGAGTCTGCATGTCTCCAAAATGCCAGTTCCAAAGAGGCTCTGGGGCAGCTAACATGCCCTCTCGGAGATGTGGATTAAAAAAAGAAAAGCCATTGGTGAAGATAAAATAAACACACAGATGAATACACATGAACAAAACGAGCTACATTCCCAAAGGCTGACTAATTTTAAAACAGATGGCCTAATTAGAGCCTCTGGAGCAACAAGAGACACCCAGGCTCCAGAAGGGAAATAAGATGCATTACCCCTGAACTGAAAATAAGATCTAATAGTAGAGAAATAGCAATTATTAAACCAATGGCTCTGGATAGTCACCACAAGAAATTTGGATTAAATGAAATTGGAAATTGTAGTTCCCATTGATTAGTTCAGTAAACTCTAAAGAAGCATGAATAAAGTAAGATCTTTGTTGCACTGAGACCCATTTGGCTCAGTGGATAGAGTGTCAGCCTGCGGACTGAAAGGTCCCAGGTTCGATTCCGGTCAAGGGCATGTACCTTGGAAGGGGGTGTGCAAGAAGCAGCTGATCGATGCTTCTCTTTCATCGATGTTTCTAACTATCTTTCCTTCTCCCTTCCTCTCTGTGAAAAATCAATAAAATATATTTTTAAAAAAAGATCTTTGTTGCCAGCAATGAAAGTATTGTGGCCAGCCAAAAGAAAAAGTATTATTTTAAGATGGTATTATTTATGTCTTGTGTTTTTTTTCCTATCCCCATTTATCCACTTTATGCCTTCTTCCATCTCTACCCACCTCCTTCCCCTGTCATGCCACACTATCGTCCATGTCAATGAGTTCTCCCTCTCTTCTCTTTTCTTTTCTGGTCAGTGTTCCATCCCTGCAAATCCCCCTCTTCACCATATATGTCTGCCTGCTCTCTAGTTCATTTTGCCCATTAAATTCCACATATGAGTGAAATCATATAGTGCTTGGCTTTCTCTGACTGTCTTATTGCACTTAGCAAAATACTCTCTAGTTCCATCTATGCTGTCACAGAGGGTAACTTTTTTCTTTTCACAGCAGAGTAGTATTCCAATGGGCAAATGCACCACAAATTTTTTTATCCACTCATCTACTGATGGATAGTTGTTTATGTCCCCACTCCCTCCCCATTTTCTTGTGTTTTTCTCCTTCAGTGTTTATTTAGAAACTAGAGGAATGGTGCATGAATTTGTGCATGGGTGGGATCAGGCTGGCCCTGCCCCTGATTGGAGTGAGGGGGCAGCTGACCTGGGGCAGGGCCAGTTAGGGGGAGGGGCCGCAGGCAGTTGGTCGGCCGGCCCCAACCCTGGTTGAACTCCCATTTGAGCTCCCTGTTGAACTCCTGGTAGAGGGGACAATTTGCATATTAGCATTTTATTATATAGGATGGGTTCATAACTCTGTTCCCCCCCCCCAATTTTTATGATTGCTTAGAAAATGGAAATATAATAGCAGACCAGCGTTTTTTAAATTGTGGTAAAATGTATTAACTCTAATCACATCTTTTTAACATCTGGCAAAAATCAGGGGAATAAAATCCTATCTACTATATTGGATTACCGACAGAGACAAGTAGGTCTGTTTTGTGTATGTGTTTATTTTCTGGTAATCACTACACACCATCCCTAAAATAGCCTCTTTCAGGTCAACAAAGTCACCATGGAGGTTTTCAGTTGCTTTCCAGGCAGGCATTACAGTTGCAGAAGATTTTCACGTAATCAAAGTTGGATGTTGCTGGAGAGATCAAAGGAGTTGGCAAGTGCAGAACAAGTGTGCTGGCCTTCTTAGAGGACCTGGGAATACTATGAACTAGCCAGGGAGCCCTTGGAAAGCCAGATCTCCCCAACATATAAATAAAACAAAGACTGTGAGAAATGAGGGTTCCATGGGCTGCTTCTGAATGGGTGGGCCCATGGGCATCTGCCCCTGATCTTGAACTTAGGAGGAGAGAGATTGAAGAGAGGAAGCAGAGTCAAAACAATTATGCAAATACTAGTCTAGCTGACTCCAGGAGGAGATAAAAAGGGAGTCTGCTTTCACCTGGGCTCTTGTAACAGGAGAGACTTTCTTGTCTCTCTCCCAATAGCACCAACCTTGGGGTGATAAAGGTGGATGGCAACAGAAGTAACTTAAGCAAAACTAAGCACATTATGATGTAACCCCTGAACATTGATATGGCAAACCCAGAGCTTCTTTCAATAGGGAACATGGTTATAGTCACAAAGCTCAGCTTAGCTTTGTCAGTTTTTAGCATTGTGAGAACTAGTTATGTAAACTCTCTGAGCTTCTACTAACTTGTTTGTGAAGTACCAATAATACTATTGTTGTCATCGTAGTAGGAATAGTGGTGACAATAACTTACAGACTTAGTTCCCTTGCAGAGCTACTATCAGAATTAAAAATGAGCATATCAACAACCTGACCTGATTGTGGTGAGGAGGATTTATGTAACAGCCACCCTCATGAATCTGTGATAGTAACTTATTCGCAAATATATGTTAAGCCACTCCCTGTTAGGATTTACAATGGAGTCATCACCTCTGCTCTCTAGAAATGTATGATTTGTAGAAAAAGTTAGCAAGTAAATGGAACAAACAACCCAGTCTTAGGGAAACTTGAGACCCCTATTAAAAGAAGTGTTTAAAATGCAGGTGGGCCCAAAAGGTGAAGGGGGAGAGAGGAATAGATTAACCAGCAAAGAAAATAGCATGGGCTAGTCTTTGGAGATCAGAGTTTCTGGCTTGTGATAGCATGATGCCTAGCTTAGCAGAGCAAGGCTACCTAAAGCTGGCTTCCTGGACCTTGATGGATATTTACCATCTGGTAACTATAATATAATATAATATAATATAATATAATATAATATAATATAATATGTTATAAGAGATATCCCATATATTATAGTATGCCTAATAGAATGTTAGCTTTTGTCTGTTATAAGTTTACCATTAACATTGTTGCTATTAGCATACTGTCATTATCATCATCATCACCACCACCACCACCACCACCACCACTATCATTATCATCATCATCCAGGAAAGTATAACATTTTGGCTGTCAGAGAGATTGCTTAATAAAAAATCTTCATGCTGATATGACATTTTATATTTTTTTTCATTATGAAAACGCATTCATAAATATCCTTGGCAGAAAATATGATCAGGTTAATTTCTACCTCTAAGATATTTCTAAAACTCAATATTGTGAATATATATAATATATATAACATATTCCATATAATATAACATGTATATATAATAATGCAAACATGTATTTATACAAATACACATACATATATCATCTTTCTCACCCACGCTCCCAGTGCTGTGAACTGGAGAGAATCTGAGGCTGTGGCTCAGGACTTCCGGTGCCTCTAATGGACTCTGCAGTGACTTCTGTACCTATGACTGTCAATCACACTAGGTGTCTCCTCTCAAAACCCAGCACTGGTCCCAGGATCAGGATAAATGGGGGATATCCTAACTCAGGCTCCAGAGATTAGCAAATGCCACTTTCATGCAATGAGAAACTTAGGAAGGCAATACAGTCCTTCTCTTCTTTTAAAATAAAAAAGAAACAACTTAGAAATGAATGATCATCAAAGACCAAAAATTGAAAGGGCATAGTTATTTTAATTTGGCTAGGTTTTGTGTTTTTGGTTTTGCATGTGTGTGTGTGTGTGTGTGTGTGTGTGTGCACGCGCGTGTTGTTATTTCTCTGTTTTTTGGGTTGTTGTTGTTTTGGTAATTGTGTTGCATTTGTTTTATCTTGTTTAAAATTTGCACCCAAACAGAAACGTGACAACATGAAAATTTCACCCCTGGCTACTTGACACCCTTTGATTTGCTTTTAAATAAGATAAATGTGTTTGGAACTTGAATTATTTGCCTTCCACATTTTGTATACAAATTTATATTCTGTACGCACATTTCTGTGGTTAAATCTCTTGGTCAAGGCACTTACTTCATGCCTCAATTTCTCCATCAAGAGGCAGAATAATGGTTTTTGACCTTGACAGTATATAGGAAATGTTAGTCTATGTAAACTATTTATGCCATTGACGGACACATGGTGAACTAAGTTTGATGATTATTCTATTTTTCCAGAAAGGTTATTTAAAAATATTTTCTTTCAGTTTTCCCATCTGAAAAAGTTTCCCCATCTGTAAAATATCCACCTGAAGAGCTATTGAGAAGAACATAAATAATCTACACTAAATGTCAGGTATACTTTTGAATGCATAATAGTCAAGGATTGCGAGTTTTTCTTCTGAGGCATGCTAATCATCCTGGCTAACGTGATGTTTAATCTGAAACTCGTACTTGATAAAACTTCTGATGTAGACATTAAATACTATCTAAAGAAAATTTCAATGTTCTCAAAACTTACCAGCATGGTATGAAAATGACCTTCTTTATACATGCTAGACTTTACTATTGGACCCAATTATTCAATCCTTTTTAGTAATATTATAAATCCACATCCTTGCCTTGGTATCCTGGTGCACAGAGTATACCAGCCAGACTGATAGTCTGGGCTTGGTCACATGACTCTCTCAGGGCAATTAAATGTTTGCAGAAACATGGGATTTGGGGGGCATTTTGTCTTACCCTCTTGAGCTTTTACCATTTCTTTAAAAAAATATCAGGAGTACCTGCTGTTCCCACAACCTGAGCCTGCAAAGGAGGTACATGGAGTCACACATGTCCAAGCAAATAACAAAGTCTTATTATTGTACACCCGTGAGTTTGTGTTTATTTATTGTACAGCACCTCTCTCCTCTCCCCTCTCTCCTCTTCGTCAACTTGGGGGTAACCTCTATATGACTGACTCTTGAAAATCTACTGCTGTTAGGGACTTGCTCTCTCATGCACCCATCCCAGTACCACCCACATAAGTTATTTGTGTGTTGCTTTAATCTCATGGCCGTGTGTTTTTCCTGGTTAGTCCAGAGAGCTTCAAACTCCTTATGCAGCATAATGAAAGTCTGATACCAAATGACTGAGTGGGTTTTATCTCAGGAATGTAGAAGGCAGAGTGGTGATGACCCATTGCTTCAGTATGGGAGCGATAGGTTGTGACTACATAGGTTTCCTTTTGAGGGAAATATGAAGACATATTTGTAAAACATTTAATAGCGGTGATGTTGCACAAAACTGTGAATTCACTAAATTCAGTGGACTGGATACTTTAAAATGGTTCTCTGTATTTGTGTGAATACCTTCTACATTTAAAAACAATAAACTAAAAGGGCATTTTGTGTTTTTTTTTTTACTTATACTTGATTTTTGCAGATTTAAACTGGGTTACTCTCCCAGCATTAGTTTCTCCCACAGCCCATTCGATCTGGAAAACCACTTTCCTGCTTCCATAGATAACTTATGCTTTAAATTCTATTTCCAACCCTGTGAGTTTCTTCCTTGTCAATCAACCGTCTGCCGGTTTCAATATTCTACTCGACAAAATTACAATATTTGACTGAACAATCACAAATATGCTATTTCTATATATCCGTGGTTATAAATCAGAAAAGCCTGGGCCCCTCAATTTCTCTCTGCTTTTATTAGGCAAATACTTTGGGGAAAATTGGTTTATTTATCTGGGTTTTATTTATTTCAAATGCTAAATGTATTTTATTATTGCATAAATAAATAAACACACCCTCCTAAGACTTGTATTTCACATCTAATTGCTTTATGTGGGTTCTCATCATTCAAACACTATAAAATCAATGCAAATGCAACTGCCAGCAATATGGTAGTGACTTAACATAATCAGCTTTCATTCATTCATTCATTCATTCAGTAAATTCTCTGTGAACTTGTTCTACAATTTCCTTGGAGATATAAGTATTATCAATAACAGATTTTATATATATATGTATGTATGTATGTATTAGAAACTCTAAAAAAAGAGACAAACAGACATAGTTATGCCTGTTTTATAATCTTGTTTTGTTTAAAGAGGCATGATTAAACAGACTGATCTCAAACTTATTTGGAAGTCAATTATTTTGTGCACAACTCTGTTGATGGCATCCATATATCGAGTGTTAATAAGTAAGATTTTCTGACGAGATATTTCCTTTAGGTGCATGCAAATCGCTCATCGCCTGCCATGTAATAGATAGTGGGTGTCTGGAATTACTTGTAACTCAGAAATCATTCGTCCTAGCATCTTTAAAACAATCATCTGAGGAGGCGATTGGATTGCCCTCAACTTGTAAAACATCAGAGTACATAATAGGTATCTAGGGTATGACGCCAGCCTAGTGATTCTGAGAAAAGCTGCCCCCTGAAATCTTAGTATCACACAAAGAATTAGGAAGCAGAATATCACATAGAAAAAAATATATAGGTCTCACGAGACTGGAGCTAGATGGATGGGTATCACTAAGAGGCTGTGTGGTATTCAGGAGTTCATATTTCAAAGCCTCAGTTTAGGTATTTACAAACAGAGACAAGATATACATTTGCATATTTTGAGATAAGACTCTTGTCAAGCTCTACAACCAGGTTCTTGTGTCATACGAGTGAGCTAGACTAGTACTCATGACCATGTGCTGGTATCAGTTATCGGTGGCATCATTAAAACCACCCCAAAAGTCAGTGATGTAAAATGACAACCACTTAGAATTGCCTATGATTTAGTTGGTGACCAGGGATTAGACTTGCTCACACTTCCTGTTGCTCCACACCTGGGATGATTGGGATAGTGATTTCTCATCCTGAGCACATCCATCCAGATTTGTTCACATGGTACCAGGAGGACGCAAAGCAAAAGAAGATAATTCTCCAATGTGCAAACATTTTAGAAGTTTTTCTTTGAATTGCATTTTTTAGATATCTCACAGGCTAGTGAGAGCCACATAGCACAGGAGAGGTTCAAGGGCTTAAAAGAAATACATTTCAAGTCTTGATGAAAGGAACAGCAATGTCACAGGGTCATAAGTATAGGGATGGAAATATGTATTTGACTATTTTTTTAAGAACAATATTCCACATTGCACCAGTAGGTCAATTTTCTTTTCATTTTGAATCGCAATATGAAATCAACTTCTTACTCCTAAAAGCAGTCACAAATTTAAATAAGAACAGGGGCTCTGAATGAAGAATTTATATTGTGCCAAGTTATCAAACACAATGAACCTTTGCAGAATTTTAAACTAATAGCTTTCTCTAATTTCTCTAGTAATCTTGATTTGTTTCCCCAAATTCCTGCTTTGGCAGAAAGGGAAAGTTACCTATTGTATACCTAATAATGCCATAGATGTTTATTCAAAGAAATAGTATCTTAATTTTTTATCATATTCTTCCCTAAGATAATACAGTATTTCCCAAAATGTATCTAAAAGAGTGATCATTTACATTCATGAGGTAGAATGTGTTTGTGGATTACTGGGTTAAAACTAAGTAAACTTCATTATTGCACAAATCCTTAAAAGTCATTAATATGCTGATGAGGAATTTGTTTTTCCAGTAAGGGACTATAATATATATGCTGTTTTCTCAAATGGATTTGAATTTTGTGGATAAAGAGAATCCTCTATAATAAAAGTCTAATATGCAAATTGACCAAAGAGCAGAACGACCAGTTCGCTATGATGCATAGTGACCACCAGGGGGAAGCTGCTTAATTCAGGAGCTGCCCACTGATGGTCTTTGTACTCCCACAGGGGAGTGCACTCAGCCAGAAGCCCTGAGCTGGGCTCATGGCTGGCAAGTGCAGTGGCAGTGGTGATAGCCTAGTCAGTGCTAGAATTTCCAACTGATGATTTAGCCATCAGTTGGACATTCCCCGAGGGCTCCCATAGTGTGAGACAGCACGGGCTGGGCTCAGGGGACACCCCTTACCCTGAGTGCACAAATTTTATGCACTGGGTCTCTAGTAAGTGCTAAATCATTACCATTTAGGAAGAACTACTTCTGATCTAGGCATTTACACATTCAAAATCTCATTCAATATTTACAGTTGTGACAGGTGTTATAGTCATAGGAAGACTGATGAAATGAGAGATAAGAGAAGCCAATGAGCTTGCCAAGGGCCACATACCTTGGATGACAGGTTTAGCTACCAAATTCAGTTCGGGACACATCTAAACTATCCATCAAGTCATACCAGTTTCAGGCGGCCTTTCTGCCAACACCTACCTCCAGCAGTTCAGAGGGTCTTGGTTGGACCCTCCCATGTCCTGAATGCTATTCTGTCACCTGTGCCTTACACAGGCATGTGGTACCTTCTGCCAGGACCACTTGGAAGCATGCCATTAAGCATGCCTTCTGCCCTCTAAATCAATTCCCCACATTGCTCTCCGGGAACACTCTGCACAGCTAGGCAGCGAGCTTCCTATTAATCATGTTTCCTAATCATTTATTTATTAGAACAAGGGAGCTGAACACCTGGCAACATTTACATTTGCAATTAGGGAAGCAGCCTCACTCTCGCAGAAGTCTGATTTTATTACTTGCCTTTGCCTTGTAAAATCAAATTGGCTCAGTAGTGGAGAAAAGTTACACACACACACACACACACACACACACACACACACACACGATGATGAAATTGCCAGAAATAACCTCTTCTCCCACCTTCAGATTTGGTATGTTATGGAAAGATTAGTAAACTCAAATTTTTATTCATGCTGCCATTGTTAAGGGGAAGCAGTAAGCTGATATATTAATCTCATCTTTTCATTAATTCAGGACCTCTTAGTTGAGGACATACTAATACCATACCTGTGACTCCATTTCTGGCCCTATATGGCACAGTGTTCAAACAAACCTGTGATCATTTTCCATGTTGCACTAAACACTGAGAAGCCCCCACTCACTCATTAGAAAACTAGGGGCCCATTGCAGGAAGATTCCTGCAAGAGGCTGCAGTGGCCACACACACTCCACCTAAGTTTTCCCTCTGGCAGCCACCCTGCTTTCAGCTTTTCCTCCCTCTTCCTTCTATACTGTCTTCAGTCTTCACTCCTCCCTACCTCAGCATATGCAAATTAGCTGTCATATTTATTGGGTTAATTTGAATTCTTGCTCTGATTGGCTTTGGGCATAACAAAGGTATGATCCATTGGCATTTTTCTTTTATTAGTGTAGATGGAGATAACTATATCATAGGTGTTTTCCAGGCTTAAAAATAGATATAAGCATAGTATCAAACTCATAGGTCAGTCATACACAATATTAGTTGGCTTCTTACCCACCACATCCCACTTATGCACCACTTGTGCATCATAATCTTAAGGATGAAAAGGCCACCCATAGTCACAGATTTTCCATGGAGTATGGAAGATAAACTAGAATTTCGGAGCTGTGGGGGAGGTAAAGTATACTCCAATCAGTGTCAAAAAAATCAAAGGGTAAAGGTAACTAACTAAAAGATAATTTTGGATATGGACATAGGTCACATGGTCAAGTTTTCTAAACATCCAGTGTTAGGAAAGATAGAAGGGAGCTAGGATTAGATGTTTACCTAATAAATGGCTTTAAAATGAGCCAAGGGTGGATGACATTCATCCTGCAGCCAAATTATCCCATGGACAGCAAAGAGCCATGCTTCATGAGTTTAATGTAGCTGGTGAGTACCTTGTGGGAAAGCAACTGCTGTTGCCAATGAGAAAGCCATTTGGAATCCTATGTAATTGCACTTTCTCAGTTGATGCCAAGTTCTCCAACTTTCTGGCTTCACCCTCTAAAACGCAAAAGAACATCTCTCCTCTCCAGAAGAAAATGTCAAACCACCTAGAGAACGAGCAGTCCAAATGTGCCAGATGTTAAAATTAGACTATCTGTGTTCTGCCACAAGGACTCTGGGCTAGAGACAACGACGTTTCAAAAAAGGGCAGTGACCATGGGATTAAGAAAACATGTGGGAGGCTCCCTCTCCTAGTGGATGACGAGATCTCAGACGGGGCCCAGTGTGCACATTAAGGATTACGGATTACGCGTCTGAGATCTTCAAAACAAACAGGAGGTAAATGGCCTTCCAAATGAATGGATGGTGCTGAGAACTCTTATGAACCTGGTGATGAACAGATTGAATGGGGCCCCTGTGGAAATACAGGAACATGGTGATCAGGCAGCCCTGTGACACTGGACAAGCTACTTAACTTAAATAATGCTACCCTCTGATTACTATCCATCATTAGGGCATAATGCTAGGCATACATTTTCTTTCTTTTTTTTCTTTTTTAAAAAAAATGTATTTTATTGATATTTTTACAGAGAGGAATGGAGAGGGATAGAGAGCCAGAAACATCGATGAGAGAGAAACATTCACCAGCTGCCTCTTGCACACCCTCTACTGGGGATGTGCCTGCAACCAATGTACATGCCCTTGACCAGAATTGAACCTGGGACCTTTCAGTCCGCAGACCCACGCTCTATCCACTGAGCTAAACCGGTTTCGGCAAGGCATACATTTTCAATACAATTAGTCATATATGATATAACGGGTACTCTACAATTGTCTTAAAGATACAGTATGGGTTACTGTTGGCCAGAAAAATTCCAATAAAGGTTTTTCCTTCTTTTTAAAGAAAGAACCAATGGAAAAGTGATTGGAGAGAAAAACAAATAGTTTGTATTTGTTAAAGCCAAGTGAGGTTCAAGAAAAAGAGAACAGAAGTGAATTTTACTTGAGAGAATGGGAAGTAAGCAAATTTAGTTCTACCAAGATTTGCATAAAGATGCACTTCAGAAGAGATAGCAGGCAGCGGGATCCTTCACCTGCTGGGGATCCGATTGGCCTACATGGGAAGTGCAAGCTACCTGCCTGGGAAACAGATGTTACCACTTTCGCTTAATGTGGTAGCATGAAGTTGGCAAGGATGAGAATTGTGTTATCTTTAAGGTTGTGATTTTTACTGTTTGGTTACTTTTCTAATTGGTGTACATCTGGGGGAGACCTGAGCACTTAGTCATTTTCTGTTATTTACTCTGTCCACCTCCTTCCTTGCCTTTATTGCACTCAGGGTATTAATTTGCACCAATATACACATGCCAGCAAAATGTTAGTCTCCTTTGCCCGGCCAGCATTGCTCAGTGTTTACATGTCAACCTATGAACCAGGAGGTCACAGTTCCATTCCCGGTCAAGGACACATGGACACATGCCAGGTTGTGGGCTTGCTCCCCAGTTGGGGGCGTGCAGGAGGTGGCCGATCCATGATTCTCTCTCATCATTGATGTTTCTCTCTCTCTCTCTCTCTCTCTCTCTCTCTCTCTCTCTCTCTCTCCCTCCCTCCCTCCCTCCCTCCCTCCCTCCCTCTTCCTTCCTCTGTATAATCAATAGAGACATGTATTTTAAAAAGAAATGCTGGTCGCCCTAACTGGTTTGGCCCAGTGTATAGAGCATGGACCTGCAGACTGAAGGGTCCCAGATTTGATTCCTGTCAAGGGCATGTACCTTGGTTGCGGGCACATCCCCCGTAGGGAGTGTGCAGGAGGCAGCTGTTCAATGTTTCTAAGTCTCTATCCCTCACCTTCTCCCTTCCTCTCAGTAGAAATTCAATAATATATATATATATATATATATTTTTTTTTCCAAAATATATTTTATTGATTTTTTACAGAGAGGAAGAGAGAGGGACAGAGAGCTAGAAACATCAATGAGAGAGAATCATCAATTAGCTGCCCCTTGTGCATCCCCCACTGAGGATGTGCCCGCAACCAAGGTACATGCCCTTAACTGGAATCGAACCTGTGACCCTTGAGTCCACAGGCCAACGCTCCATCCACTGAGCCAAACCAGTTTTGGCAAAATATATATTATTAAAAAAAGAAAGAAAGAAGAAATGCTGGTCTTTTTCAAAATATTGTCTGGGTCTCTAAACCAAAGCAGGATTTCTGAGATTTAGACATGACTTTTCTTTTTCCTTTTTTTCTGAGGTTATCCCACCCAAAGCCCACCCATAAAACTGGATCCTGGATCCTGATGGTACATTACCACTATGTGGATATGTTCAATGTGGATGTGTTATGGGGCTAACAGAGGAATTCTTGGACTTCTGTTGTGTTATATAAGAACATCACTTTCAGTCTTGTCACTTGGGAAGACTGTTTTTCAGTTCTACAGTCCCTCCTACTGAAAGTCAGACTGGCTATCAACTTATCTTTGACAAACTGTCTAATCACAATGACAATAATAAGAGCAATAACAATAACTATCACTTACCAAACATTGCGTATGTGGAAGGAATTATGCTAAGTAGTTTAGCTGTGTGACCTGCATTAATACTAATTGCTATTGTCTTAATAGAAAGAGGAGGAGATTGAGAAAAGTAGTGATAAGCTGGTCACAGATCTGGCAAAAGAATGGATAGCATTTTAAGAGACCAAGGACAGAAGTTTCTAGAGGAAAATGCTTAGCCTGTTTCCCTGGTGAAGTAGCCAGCCTAGATCCTGTAACCACATTTCTTTTATTCAAATTCTGGCTCTGAAAACCTAGCTATCTAGGCCTTCCTTGTCATATCTTTAAAATAAAGTTATTAATAATAGTTTTTAACCTCACAGGGTACCTAGCTAGGAGGATTTAGTAACTAACACATGTAAAGTCATGAAGATGAGACTGTATAAAAGGGAGTTAAGTGTATTAATCACCTATAATAATATTATAATAATAAAAGGATAATATGCTAATTAGACCAGATGTCTTCTGTAGGTTCCTCCGGACATCCTTCCTGACAAAGCCAGGGCTAGAAGGAAGCAGCCAGGGGGCTCGGTGTCTGGTGTCTGTGGAGGCCCAAGGGAAGCCAGCCTGGGTCCCAGGTGTCTGCCTTTGGTAGGAGGAAGGAAACCTGGGTCTCTGGTGCCTGAGGGAAGCTGGGGGAAGGAAGGCCTACTCCTGCATGAATTCATCTAGATGACCTTCTTGATGAAGCTTGAGCTGCAAGGGCCCAGGCAAGCTGCCATGGATACTAGGTAGGGCTGAGCCCCTTGCACGAATTTTGTGCATTGGGCCTCTAGTTGTTAATAATAATGTCATTATTGAGGGTAATAGCTAAGATTCGTATTTGTTTTCATAGCTGGGAGAGGCTGTGATCTCTAAAGCATTTCTAAATTTGTATTTTTATTTATTTATTTGTTTGTTTGTTTGTTTGTTTAATTAAATTATTATTTTTTTTTTTTTTTTTACTTTTGCTTAAGTCTAGACTAGAGGGAAGCCCTGGACCATTTTGCATAAAACCTTTCCTCAGGTCTTTCTTAATATTTCCATATCTTACATTCTGTATCTATGTGAAAATTAGATGAATTTCAAGGGGAACAAATATATTGATCACTTTCTTGGGTACAGCGATCTAATCTTTTTTGTTTTGCGGATTTTTAAGCCTTTAGTCTTTTCACCTTTATTTTGTACTAGAGGCACGGTGCATGAAATTTGGGCAACGTAGTGTCCCTAGGCCTGGCCAGCAATCAGGGCTGATCTGTGGGACGACCATTAGGGCAATCGGGAGGCCCCCCTGGCACCCACCTTGGCTAGCCTGGTGCCACCCAGCTCACTGGTTCCACCCCTGCCACCATCACTGGTCACCTCCCTCTGCAGGCAACTGGCAGGGAGATCAGAGAGGCCCCTCTAAGACCTATCTTGGTTAGCCTGGCTCCTGCATGCTAGGGGCAGCTCCTGCATTGAGCATCTGCCCCCTGGTGGTCAGTGCACATCATAGCATCTGGCAGTTCTGTTGATTTGAGTATTAGACTTTTATTATATAGTATAACTTCTTTCATTGCATGATGAAAACTAATTATTTCTATAATCAGAAAGAATGTGAATAAAACCATTATACACAACAAAACACTCAAAGTTGATAGTAAATGTCTACATTGATCTGTAATTCTGTTTGGAGGATAGTTTAGTGTTTTCAAACCAGGGAAAAACCAGTGGAGTCCTCTGGAGAAATGTACTACTCAAAAATAAATGAAAAAGCCCTAGCTGTCTTGGCTCAGTGGGGAGAGTGTTGAGCCTGCAGACTACCTTCAGGTTTGATTCCAGTCAAGGTCACCTGCACAGGTTGTGGGCTAATTCCATAGTGGGGAGGGTGCGGGAGGTAGCCAATCAATGGTTCTCTCATTATTGATGTTTTTCTCTCTCCCTCTTCCTCTCCCTTCCTTTCTGAAATCAATAACAATGTATTAAAATAAATAAAAAAGAAAGAAATTATTTTTTAAAAAGCAAAATACCCTGAAGCCTTTGTTTCTTTACAGAGAACTTTAAAATAGAAAATGGTAGTAAGATAAACTTGGCTATGAAAGGAAATAACATTTTTGAATTTGGAATTTTCCAGTGAAATGCCCACATGAACTCCCATGTGATGTTCTCCATGATGCTGTCATTGGGTTATTACTGCCCCATTATGCAGACTGCGTGTTCTTTGGAAAGTCATCCAGCTGGTCAGTGTGAACCAGAGTTGAACCTCAAGTCTCCTGGCCAGAATTCTATTCTCAGCAACCTCAAAAAAATAATCACATTTCCAAACTCCATATTTGTTGGTGTGAACAAAGAAATACACTTAATGGATGTATGGAACCCTAAAATGAATAGGGGAATGACTATGCAGCATTTTGATTTTTATAAGACATACTAGAGACGGGATGCATGAAGATTCATGCAAGAATAGGCCTTCTTTCCCCTGGCTGCCGGCACTGACTTCCCTCTGGCACCTGGGACCCAGGCCTTCACTCTGGCCACCGCCTTCTTCCTTCACTCTGGCCAGATCTGCCTTCCATCTTTGCTTCAACCCTGCTACCCTCCTGTATCTCCCTCCACCCCCCACCTCCTCCCCTTATAGCAGGCATCCTGCTCCACCCTGACCGCTTAGCATCTATGTGTACGTGATGCCCAGAGGCCCAGATGGGCCGTTACAATCTTTGTTGTATCAGTTTGCATATTCCTTCCTTATTGGCTCTGGGGGCCTCCATCTTTGCTGTGGAGTGATGGTCAATTTGCATATTCCTTCTTTATTAGATAGGATCTCTTTATTTTCCCGTCAACATTATCTAATGTATTACCCAAATTACATAGACTCTGAACAGGTGCATGCACTTATTATGTATACATACATGAGTAGGTATACTTGTGCAAACAATGCTACAGATAACAGTGTATTTCTCGCTATTTTGTTGGTATCACATAGTCTCCCACGTCCCCTTGGGTATCCCAGTCTCTGGAAACTACTAGTCTGTTTTCTGATCCTCTTGAGTTTTCCTTTCATTTAGATGGAAGCAGGGGCCCTAGGTAAGATGAAGGATAAAGAGCAGGGCTCTTCTCCTACTGTACACCAGCCAGAACACAAGATGTCCTGGGCCTCCACAGCCACTTTCTGAGTTAACTCTTAGGAACATCTTAGGAGAGCAACCCCCATTCTTCATTTACAGAGGAGCAAGCGGGGGCCCGGGGACCCCTGAATAGATTAGGGAGGTCCCCTAAGAACAGCTTTGGGATTTCAAGCTTGGCTTTCATGGTCCTAAAATTCTTGTGTTTTCTTAATTTTTCTGTTTTAAATTTTTTTTTGTCTAATGTTTTTCTAATCAAGAAATAATTGGCATATTCCATTTTATTAGTTTCAGGTGTACAACGTAACGATGCACTACTCATTTACATTGCAAAATAATCACCACATACATCTAATTAATACTCATGTCTATTCATAATTACATTTTTGTTGTTTGTGAGGAGAACTTTGAAGATCTACTCTCTTAGCCATTTTCAAATATGCAATACTGCTTTATAACTACAATCACCATGCTGTACTTTACATCCCTATGGCTTGGGGATCTTATAACTGGAATTTTGTCTCTTTTGGTCTTCTTGCCCATTTTGTTTATCTCTGAACCTCTGTCACTGGCGACCACAAATCTGTTTTCTGACTCTGAGTTTTGCTCTCATTTAGATCCCACACATAATTGTGATCCCATGTTATTTGCCATGTAGTATTTGTTGAAGTAGAACAGTTTAGAACCAGCACCCATGCCATGGAAGGTCCTTAAAATTTATAAATAATTTTGTGACTAGGATATCAAAGGGGACATAGAAGATTATGTGATCTCATGAAAACAGGATGTTATCAATCTGGGCTCACTGTCACACTGTTTGCACACATACACACACACATACACACACTCATGTACACATACATAATAAGTACATGTATGCAAACCTTCAGTCTATCTTTAATTAAGACATGATACTCTCATGATGGCTACTCATGGCTTCAGGGGCTTCACACTGTTTTGTTTGTTTGTTTATTTGTTTGTTTGTTTGTTTGTTTGATTTTGTTCTCACCTGATGATATTTTCCCCATTTATTTTTAGAGAGATTAGAAGGAATGGAGGGATGGGGAAAGAGAGAGAGAGAGAATCATGGATTTGAGAGAGACGCATTGATTGGTTGACTAGCTCAAGTACCCAGACAGGAATCAAATCTACAACTCAGGTATATGCCCTTGACTAGAATTGAATCTGAGACCCTCTGATGCAGGGGCTAACACACTAACCACTGAACAACACCTGCACCTCCACACTGTTTTTCATAAAGGAAATTAATTCTAGCTGCCACACATCTTAGTGTTTATCAATCAATGTCAAATAATCTCATAGTACACTTTAAATATATATATATATATATATATATATATATATATATATATATATATATATATATATATAATTTTACTTGTCTGTTATACCTCCATAAACCTAGGGGGGGAAAGGATTAATTAAAATAGTTTTGCATATTTTTTCTTGCCATTATTTTAGCAATAATGTTTCCATTTGGATGTTACACAAGAGTATTCTCTTAGTCCAGCAGGTGTGCTCAGTGGTTGAGCATCGACCTATGAACCAGGAGGTCAGGGTTTGGTTTCCAGTCACGGCACATGCCCAGGTTGTGGGCTTGATCCTCAGTGTGAGGTGTGCAGGAGGCAGTCAATCAACAATTCTCTAATCATTGATATTTCTCTCTCTCTCCTCTCCCTTCCTCTCTGAAATCAATAACATTTTAAAAATGTTATTTATATTATACTAATATATTTTCTCTGCTACTGTGTGTTACTTTTTTATATTAAAAAACAAACAAAATATAAGCATGTTTTAAGTTCATGCAATCACAAGGGAGGTGGCGAAAGCCCTGTGGATGGATTTTTGGAGAGCACTGTCTTGGCCACAACCGTGAGGTCATCTTTCCAACTTAGTTTTAGAAGGACCTCACTTATCTTCAAACAAAACACTTAACGGTGCAGTACTCCCAACCCACTTGGTGGTTAATTCACAAGGGAAACAAAGCAAATCACTGATGAGTATATGAAAGATTTTTATTCTTGCCCCTAACAAAATTATGTCCAGGAAAACATTTTAAATGTTTCATGAATGCCCTCAGTTTATGAGATTGTGGGAAAATAGTTCTCATATGTTGTTGGTGGGAATGCAGATTGACACATCTTTCAGGGAAAAACATCTGGCTGTATGAAATAAAGTGTGAATATATATAAACTCTGGACTCAGCAAATCCAGTTCTAGACATTTCCCTAAAGTGATTATCAGACAAGTGCATGGAGATAGGGGAGTGTATGTGTGAGAGAGAAATCATTCGCGGTGACAGATTTTATACAACTTAAAAAAAAATGAAGTAACTTATTTGTTCATTGTTTAGTACTAATATGGTGATCCATAAATTATAGCCACTTAAAAAAAAAGGAAGTTTTGTGGATGGGTAGATAGATAGATAGATAGATAGATAGATAATGTTTGGGATAGGTTATTAAAAAAAGGATTATTATAGCCTGCAAGGCTTGGCAAATTGGTTGAGTGCTGACCTATGAATTTGGAGGTCATGGTTGGATTCCCAGTCATGGCACATGCCCAGGTTGTGGGCTGGATCCCCAGTGGGGGCCATTTAGGAGGCAGCCAATCAATGGTTCTCTCTCATCATTGATGATTCTATATCTTTCTCCCTCTCCCTTCCTCTCTGAAATCAATAAAAACATATTTGTGAAAAATAATGATTAAAAATGGCTTGGTCCAATCACTCAAAGTAACATTTTTTTTTTTTTTAGAAAGGGTTGACCAGCTAATATTTCTTGATAATCTGTTACATACCGCAGACATATTCAGTCCATACAACAACTCTATGGTCTGGGTGTTAAAAATCTATAATTAAAAACAATGCAAGGAGCTCAACTCAAGGAGACTGTGAGTGGCACATCTGGAATTTCAACCCAGGTCGGTTTGGTTCCAAATCCGATGCTCTTTCTCCCGCACCAAGCTGCTTCCACAGCAGCGGGAACTTGTCTGCATCTGTTCTGTACTTGTTTGCATTTTTCCATGTTCAAGCAGCAGCCCCCCTCCGTCCCGCCACGAGCAGCAGCACTTCGATCCCCTTCCCTGTGGCTGCCACAGACCCGCTCACCTCCCAGCATCCGAGAGGAGCTCTGCAGAGGCCGGGGCAGCTGGCATTCCACCCAGCAAGAGGGACTGGGAAGCAGAGAAAAGTCCTCCGAGAGAAGGCAACATCTGTTTGTTAGGCAATGAAAAATAAACCCGTAATAAACTCATTTTAGGAGGGAAAAAAAGGCCCCTCCAAGTGCTGATTATTCATTTTATGCAAGTACAGCCGTGCCCAGTCTACTTGAGAAGTAAGATAAGAGCACATGATCACAGCCAGAGGATGTGGTTGCTCATACCAAGCACAGGCAATGGCAGAGGAGGAAGCATTTAGAAAGATGGTGCAGAAAGCCCCCACCACCTGTGGCTGGCTCCTGGCACAGAGAAGTGACTCAGATGGTGCATATGTGTCAGGAATGAGTTCCAATTCGGTAGCGATGACTTCCCAACCACACTAGACTGCCAAATGCCTATTCGTTCATTTGGCCATCAATGCATTTTTTCTTTATTCCTCCAGTCATTGCTTCCTTTAGTCAAATATTTATTATATACTAGAGGCCTAGTGCATGGATTTGTGCACATTGAAAGCAAATTCATTAGGAGGAATGTTTTAGAGGCCAGGGAGGGGCCACGGGATGTTGGCTCCAGGCGTGTCCAGCCCATCTCACCAGTCCTGACTGGCTGGACCCCAGCAACATGCTAACCTACCAGTGAGAGCATCTGCCCCCTGAGAGCATCATAGCGACTGGTTGACTGGTCACATGCACAGTTGAACACTTAAAGTATTAGGCTTTTATTATATAAGATGCTATTGAAAATATCTTTATTGAAAAGAAGTCAAAATGTGACCCATTTTGATTATATTTTTTCCTACATATATGTATAGTGAATAGTGACGTTATACACCTGAAATTATTAGAATGTTACACACTGAGTGGCCAGGTTATTATGATATCTGAATGCATAATAATCTGGCCACTTAATGAACTTCTCATTTATTTGATATCAAAGACGCTATAAATCGTGAACCTGATCAGTTTTCCCCTTTGCACTGGCTGATAGAAAGCTCAGGGCATATAGGTGGTTGATCTCCAAGAAAAGTCTAGAATACTTTTGGTACCCATTTGAGATACAAATACACTGAGTGGCCAGATTATTATGCGTTCAGAGATCATGGCCACTCAGTGTATGTCAACTAGTGGCCTGGTGCAGGAAATTCATGAATTTGAGGGGGGCTCCCCTCAGCCCAGCCTGAACCCTCTCCAGTTGGGGACCCTTGGGTGATGTCCTACTGCCAGTGTGGGATCAGGCCTAAACCGACAGTTAAACATTCCTCTCATAATCTTGAACTGCTGGCTCCTAACCACTCACCTGCCCACCTGCCTGCCTGCCTGATTATCCCCAACTGCCCACCCCTTCCGGCCAGATCTTGTTCCCAACTGCTCTCCCCTGCCAGCAAATTTGGTTCTGATTGGTCAGTTTCTATGCCAGTCAGTGTCAAAAGCTCCACTTCCTAGGCAGCCATTGCCTCTTCACACTTCACCCAGATTTGGTTCTGATTGGTTGGTTTCTATGCCTGTCAGCATCTCCAGGCCTATCTCTGGGCCTGATTAGAGATGCTTGGAGACCCAGAGAGAAACAGAGGTATAACTGCTGGTAAAGCCTGGAGAGAAAGAGAGAGGCAATGGCTGATCAGCAGCTGCCACAGAGGCTGCAGATAAGACCCTGCCTCTCTCTTTAGACCTCTCTCTGGGCCTGATCTGCAGCCCCTTTGGCAGTCAGTGCTGGGTCACCATGGCAACCCAGCCGTGACTGCAGGACTGACTTCTGGTAGGTTGAACCTTTGGTTATTTTGGACATTACAGACCCTGGGCTTTTATATATTAGGATTACATCTCAAAAATATATTCTTTACTATATGCCTTAATGGATATTGTAGTTATATTATAATCTATGGTGGTTTTTCTGTGGAAATATAAAAGAAAGTATACAGAATAAATAGTTGGTTAACATTCATTGAATTTAAATTTGATAAAATATTAATGAATATAACAAAATGAATTGAAGAAGAAAAGAAATGGAGGATAAAAATAATCCTTGGTAACAAGTGTACTGGATATGAGCTAGGTTACTGGCTATAAATTTGATTGTGGATGTAGCTAGAGCTCTGCGGTTTGCAATGGCATGCAGTATTAGCTATCAATCAGTGGGATCCTACAGAGGCCACTCTTGGAGATGAAGATAGTGCACAGCATTCACGCAGAAAGAATAGCCTGCTGCAAAGGCACAGAGGCATGGGAGAGCATGGTGTGACTGGAGACCTATGGCAAATGATGCAAGAAGAAGATAGTTACTGGAATAAACATGGGATTTAGAGGCAGTGGGAAAGTGAAGGAATGCAGCACCATGTTAACAAACCTGCATTTAAAAGAGCAAAAAAATGATAGAGCTGTAGCAGACTTCGATTAATCAATGAGAGGGATCTTTTTCTGCTGTGAACAGAGAGTTGGCTATCTGTGACCTCTGCTTCTCTGTTCTGATGAGCAAAAGCAGTCTGTCTGAACCCTGGGCATGGGATGCAGTGCACACACATGGATGCAGTGCACACACATGGTATGCAGTGAACACATATGGGATGTAGTGCACACATGTGATACAGTGCACACACATGGGATGCAATGCACACACATGGGATGCAGTGCACACACATGGATGGGATGCAGTGCACACACATAGATGGGATGCAGTGCACACACATGGCATGCAGTGAACACATATGGGATGTAGTGCACACATGTGATACAGTGCACACGCATGGGATGCAGTGCACACACATGGGATGCGGTGCGCATACATGGGATGCAGTGCACACGGATGTTCTCCCTGCCCAGAGCAGAGCTGCCAGCAGCCCCCAGGGAACACTGGATGGTAGATGAGAGGTAGCATGGATTCAGAGAGACCTGGAAAGAAGACATCTTTGTTGCTGCTTTCTGGGTGCTGGAGATCACCTAAATATCACCTGAAATGCTATTTATTTCCAGCAAAGATAATTTTTTTTAATGTGTGCAGCTCCTGTGCCTCAGAGACAAAGGGCAGCGCATGGAGCACTCCTCAGAACTCTGAAGAAGACTGCAGGGGCATTGGCGTCTTTAGTCTTATGATGGGCTCAGAGAGGAACATCATCAATAACGATGTTCTATAATAAATAGAATATTCTCGGGCAAACACATCTAAAATACTTCTCCATCGTTCTGCTGGAAATGATTAAATGATTTTAATGTTTTCACTTTAATTCAGTTCCACATACTCTTCTGCCAGGCTGTTATTTGTGCATTATGGTAATGGTGTGGTGGATGGAAAAGTGACTAGTATGGGGTCATAAATTGAAAGCAAGCTAACTATGCTTAGATGAAACCATAACAAATTTTCTGAAAAGCCAAAGGAAAAAAAATTTAAACCATCCAGGGAATATATATATATATATATATATATATATATATATATATATATTTATATGTATATATATATATATATATATATATATATATTTATATATATATATTTAAATTAAATATAATTAAATAAATTAAATGTAATTTATTATATAAATATAATTAAATATAAATACATTTATGTATATGTATACATTTAATATATAAGGGGAAATTATATAAATATCTTAGATTTACCCCCTATTATGCATGCCAGAAGAGCAAATGATAGTGGAATAGCTTTTTTTAATTTTTATGATTGAACATATCTCCTCCGATTTACTGTGGGCTCCAGATTTAACATTTTTTTCATAGATTATATGGGAGCAGCTTTACATCTGTTCTTTTTGAAAATTTATTATTTAATTTAAAAATAGGCTGAATAGTTATTTTTCCTCATTATATAGCAGAGTCCATCCAGAAAGAGTAAGTGGACTTTCCTGGGAAACTAGGACTACTCCTTGAAATCTGTCCCAGCTCTGTTCATTGTGCATTCAGTTTGTTCCCAAATTAACAACATTTAGACTATCCTTAAGTCAACACTCAAAGCTGATAACGAAGCGATGCAGTTGTTGGAATACACGTTACATATGTGGGCCTGTTTATTTAGACTTTGCGCTGTGGGCTTTACTTTTGCCTCTGCTTTATCGCATGACTCAGGGGAGAATTCAGAGGTTCAGATTCAACCTAAACTGCGTCTTACCTGTGTTATAGGCGTCACTCATAACATATTTGGAGTTAACTCACTAAAATAAAATTTAAATGTAAAAGTCTCGCCTTCCCATTCAAGCTGTATGATGTATCAGCAACCCAAAAGATAAGAAATGGATTTCAGTTTATTATCTCTCTGACTTCCGTTTATTTTCCCTGTAGCAGATGGGAATGTCACCAGCTAAAGACACTAACCACATGCGATGTTAGTGGGCGAATGACAAGTAATTATTGCTTTAATTCCAGTGTTCATATGCTAAAGGATTATCGACAGTTACTGATATGGCTATAATAGAACGCCAGGAAAAAAAATGACTCAGAAATCCCAGAGTAGACTGGCTGGGATGAGCTATGCAGTTACCTCCACAGATGAGATACATCCTTGTCACCCTGGCCTCCTAGAGTGTGAGCACAGAGAATGACACACATCAAGGGACAGTAAGATAGAGCACTCACATTTGAAAAGCCGGTGCAGTGTCTACATCCTGAGGGAACTGAACTGAAAGCTTTCTGGATAAAATATCATCTGTGTTCCCACCAGGTTCTGAAACATGGCATTCCATGCACTTGTTGGAGTCATTGTCATGTATACAGCTCGCCCTGTGAACTTCCGGACACAATGCTGACTGAAATGACATATAGAATGAGATTTAAAAATGTGCTTTGTGCCGAAACCGGTTTGGCTCAGTGGTAGAGCGTCAGCCTGTGGACTGAAAGGTCCCAGGTTTGATTCCGGTCAAGGGCATGTACCTGGGTTGTGGGCACATTTCTAGTAGAAGGTGTGCAGGAGGCAGCTGATCGATGATTCTCTCTCATCAATGTTTCTAACTCTCTATCCCTCTACTTTTCTCTCTAAAAAATCAATAAAATATATTAAAATAACAACAACAAAAAGTGCTTTGTCAATTCTGTCATTTAATGAATGACAGAATTGACAAATTCTGCTCTGTGTCCCATTCTATAAACATTCCAAACTTATTATACCAGAACATGGCAGTGCCTAGACCTCAATCCTAAAGTCAGTGGTTTTTTATTTATTTTCATTTATTTTTTAAAATATATGTTTTTATTTATTTCAGAGAGGAAGGGAGAGGGAGAGAGAGATAGAAACATCAATGATGAGATAGAATCACTGGTCAGCTGCTTCCTGCAAACCCCATACTGGGATCCAGTCTGCAACCCAGGCATGTTCCCTGACCTGGGATCATACTGTGACCTCCTGGTTCATAGATCAGTGCTTAACCACTGAACAACACCGGCCGGTCTCAATTAAGTGTTTTTTTTAAAATAGTTAGCAGGGCTTGCTAACCAATTCCGCTGTGTCTATTTTATATTGTTGTAGACTTTTCATTTTTGTCTTCTGTGACCAGATTACCTTCAGCTCTTCCTTTCCTATTAGCTCCTCCTCAATGAGGAGAATTACAAATACAAGATCATCGAATTAGGCTGCACAATACTTATTAGGACGTATTTGTTAATGGATTATAACTTGGGTGGTGTTTCCTTTTATTTGCTTCTTCTGGCAGTGGAATGTTCTAGAACCCAGTTTCTATATTTGGAAATCATTAGAGGGACTTTGGTCCAGGCTTACCATTTAGGGGCTGTATAAAAGTGGGAAAATGTGTTTCAAGAGAAGATGCTTAGAATAGCATTGAGTTAGAACTTGTTTGAAGGTCCCAGTATAAAAACGCAAGTAAGACATTGTTCCATAAACAGATTAACCCACATTGAGTTGTCTTAAACAGCAGGTTGATTATATTCACTGATTCTGTGAATCAGATATTTGGCAAGGGGGGTTATGTGGTTGACTTTTCTCTGAGTCAATGTGTCCTCAAATGACTGAGGGTGACTCAGCTGCTGGGACTGAGACAATAGGGACTGTGCATCCATTTCCATGGTGAAATTCTTCACTCACTTCTAATACCTGAGCTGTGAAGGTTGAAGGCTGCACTCAGGTGGTCCTCTTAAGCAAAGCGCCTGTAGGTTGTCTCTGGCATGGCAGTCTCAGAGCAGTTAGATTCCCTATCTGGCCATCTGTCACCTGTCAGAGCAAGTGTTACAGTGAACGAAGTGAGAACCATCTGACTTTTGATGTTGTAGGCTTGGAATTCATCCAGATGGATTTTATGGGCTGAGGCAGGGAAAGCCCCCCTGAATTCAAGGAGATGGGGCAGACGCTCCTTCCCTCAATGCGAGACTAAGAAATTGTTTAGCTGTTTTGAAGCCTTCACAGAGATGTAGATCTTATTCACAAAAGAAGAAATTTCATAAGGGACTGTGTGTGTGTGTGTGTGTGTGTGTGTGTGTGTGTGTGTGTGTGTTTTGGGGTGATGATAGATGAATAGATGGATGGATAGATAGATAGATAGATAGATAGATAGATAGATAGATATAGATATATAGGATAGGTAGATTAGGTAAGATAGATACACGGATATTATATAGCCATATGTAAGATACTCTAACACTAGTGATGCTAAATAAAACAATCATGACAAAGTATACTTGTACATGTATGCTACAGTGAAAATTATAGAAGGAAAAATACCAGACATTTAAAATATGGTTACTTATTGTGTAAATGTTTAAATAAACTTAGAAAACACTGTAACCAAACATGAAATACCATGTTTTATTTATAAAGTTGGTCATCGCAAAGTGGCCGCACCTCATGAATGCTGAATATGGCCTTTTGGATGAACTGATGATTGCTGATGAAAGTGCAGCCCTTTTAGAAAGCAAGTTTGCCAGGTGACATCTTAAAGCAGTCCTACATTTGTCTCAGTAATTCTACTATTATCATTTGAAGTATAGAAAATTCTTTTTAAGTCTATAAAAATGCATTCCTGCCGAAACCAGTTTGGCTCAGTGGTAGAGCATCGGTTTGCGGACTGAAAGGTCCCAGGTTCGATTCCAGTTAAGGGCATGTACCTTGGTTGCGGGCACATTCCCTGGTAGGGGGTGTGCAAGAGGCAGCTGATCAATGATACTCTCTCATCGATGTTTCTAGCTCTCTATCTCTCTCCCTTCCTCTCTGTAAAATATCAATAAAATATATTTAAAAAAAAAGAAAAAATGCATTCCTGGAACATTATCACTATTTTTAAAATATATATAACCCACATTTCAGATTCAGTAGAACAGTTAAATAATGTGGCAATTAGTAAATATAGCCATTAACTATAGTAATTATGAAGATTTTTAAAAATTACTTGGGCAAATTTTCATGTCATAATGTTATAATGTTAATTAGACAAAGAAGATACAAATACACATGCCCCTGTGTGTGCGTATCCCACACAGAATGACATATATACAAATACATACACTGTGTATTTATGGCAGATGATTCTGGTTGCTACCATTGATAAAAATGACAATAATAATTCTGTTACCCCAAGGGTACTACTGAAACCCTTAATATTCCTGATGAGAAAGTTGAAGTAGAAAATATCTCCGTTTTTAAAAATATTACCAATAAAATCTCAGTGAACACTAGTTTTTATTGGTGAGCTCAGGAGGGTGGCATTATACCCAGGGTCGTAATTGTAGCTGTAATATGGGATGGCATATATCAAAGATGAGTAGCTACCTATGTATTTTATGTACAAAACAAATCTTTGTGTTCATTTATATTTCAGAGGATAGAGCATCTCACTCCTAACAGTCTATGTCTTCCAATAAATTCAGCAGATTTTGTACAAAGATATTAGTATTAGACTTAGAGTTACTGGAACAAGGCACTCATATTTGTATCCCCAGGACCTAGCAAAAACATATCTGGAACAGGCCTTAATAAAAACATGATAAATAATCAATGTGATGATCTATTGTGCAACTTGTTGGCCACTGGGCAAATCTATAGGTAATTTTGAAGCTTCCCTAGGAGCGCTCAGCCTCACACACTGGTCTGGTGTGCCATTTAATGATAAATGCAACTATACAATAAAACTTACCTTAACCTGCAAGCATGCTCTAAGCTTCCATTCCACAGTGGAATATTAGCTCAAATAATCCTAAATTTATTTTTTAAGGGATGGGTAAGTAAGTCTATTCTGTTCTCTATCCTACTTACATCCCGAGGCGCTGGCTGCCAGATCACACTCACAGGTTCTATGCCATTAATTCCTTTTGTTTTGCCATGGTAGCTTGGAATAGAAAAAATCTAGAAGCTGAAAAATACATACACCATTTTACTTGAAATGCCAGAATTACCAGTGTTTTCTAATGGTTATTAGTCCATTGGGACTCTTGCCTTATATCAAAAGGATAAAGTGTCTATTTTATTTTATTTAAGAAAAAGAAAAGAGCCCTGACTGGTTTGGCTCAATGGATAGAGCATGTGCCTGCACTTGGAAGGGTCCCAGGTTCAATTTCAGTCAAGGGCACATGTCTGGTTTATGGGCTCAGTCCCCAGTAGGGAACGTGTAGGAGGCAGCCAATCAATGATTCTCTTTCATCATTGATGTTTCTCTCTCTCTCTCTCTCTCTCTCTCTCTCTCTCTCTCTCTCTCTCTTCCTTTCTCTCCCTGAAATTAATTATATATATATATATATATATATATATATATATATATATATATATATATATAAATTATATATACATATATTATATTAAAATAATTAAAATCAAGTGAGTAAACAAACAAACAACAACCTCCACAATCTCCAGGAGATCAAAGAGTTCATTACAGAAGATGTAACTAAAGTAGGCCCTGACAACTATTCTATCACAGAAGTAAAACCCTGTATACAATATAAAAGTCATTATCATTGGTAGACATGGGAATCATTTTTAAATGGTAGACTAGCTCTTATTAATTAATTCTTAGAAAGATGTGCCAGGTACTTGCTATCTTAATCATATGAACAATGTTCATTTTTCTTCATTCTGAAGGAGGTTCGTATTAAAACAGAGTTATAATGTGGTTTAACTTATAATACAAAATTGACCTTTCCAACTATAAAAATAGATTTTTAAAAAGTAGGAGAGGGTGGGGTTAGGGGGAAGAGATCAACCAAAGGACTTGTATGCATGCATATAAGCCTGACCAATGGACACAGAAAACAGGGGGGCGGTGAGGGTATGAGTGGGGGGAGGGTTGGGTGTTTTGCTGGGGATAAGGACACATATTTAATACCTTAATCAATAAAGAAATTTTACAAAAATAAAGATAGGAGATCTTGGGGGAAAAAAATTCAGCCACATAACTCAGAACATGGCCCTGCATAATTCTTGTAGGGTTAGAGTCCTGTTTTCTTTAGTTTCTGTGTTGTTTGATCACACTAGTATATGTGCCTGCTCCTTTTGTGGGATAAATAACAGGGCTCTATTCCCACCACTCTCCTACCTCAAGATGTCCGCGATCCCTTCACTGTAATGCAAGGATGCTCCCCCCACCACTCCACCAATGTCACCATGGCTTAGGACGTCCTGAAATCCCAAAGCTTACTGTGCACTCCACACCTCCTTTTGCATAGTCCTTCTTTCAGTTTATTTTTCTGACATTTTTTCAAGAGACAGGCCATACTTTGGACACACTCTAAAACATAGCCCCAGGCATGTAAGTGCTTCTTCTTGACTTCCATTTGCCCTAGCTGGTATTCATTTTTTATATTCAAGGTAAAGGACAATCCTTTCTTCTCACCCTACACTCGGAATAAATATTCGCTGAGGTCCATTAGGAAAGCTTTTAAAAATTAAAGTATATATGAAATACGTTTCAGTCCAAGCAACTCATGTACAATTTAAAAGTTGTCTCCCTTTTCCTTTGAGTAGAGAGAAGTCTATCATTTCTAAGCATAATATCAGTACTTAACACAGAAATGGATTCAGTTGAAGAGCGGAAAATATATAGACTCAAAAGCCCAGCAATCCCACTCAATGAAAATTCATGAATTTATTTACCAAAATACATTTACTGCAACGTTCATAGTAGCATTATCTATAATTATTTTTAAAAAATGGAAACACCCATAAACTCATCAATAGTACAAGTGTTTTAGGTACAGACTGGAACACTCCAGAGGGTGAACAAAAGACAACTGCATACTCACAGGTTGGTAGTAGAGGTGATGCCCACCTCAGCATGTGAGGAGAGCAAAGAGAGGAAGCAGAATTAGATAGAGGAGGCCAAGCTTTGTGCCACTCCCTACTCATTCTCTGGCCAACACTGCAAAGGGTTTAAGGAAAGGATGGTCCATCAGCGATGTCAGGAACTGGAGGGAGAGGGCTGGCCCTAAGTACAGGGATGTGGGCAGCCATTGGATGTTGGCCACCTGGAGAGTGGCCAACACCGTAGGTGAGACACCTTTCCTCAGTTGGCTGACAACACTCCCACCTGCTTGGGTCATGAGTCCTTTTACTCCTGGAGGGTTTATGGGTATGGGTGGTGCATCACAAGATTCACTGTACTCATATAACAATATCAACAAATCTCACAAACACAATCGTGACTAAAAGAGCTTGGGTGCAAATGAGAAATAGTGCTTAATTTCAATTATAGTAAACACACAAACAGGTAAAACGATTGCATATGGTTAGAATTCAGGATAGTGGTTACTGCTGAAGTTTAATGAATAGAGGAGTTATGTATAATGCTCTTTGTCTGGGTGCTGGGCACAGGGCTGTGTTCAGTTAGTGTGCATTTGAGCTGCATGCCTAGGATTAATTAATCTTTCCATGGGTAGCTACTGAGATGAGGTTGGGGACAGTTTCTTATAGGAAGGCAGCAAAATGAGCTTTTTAAAAAAAGCAGAAACAAAAAAAATATGTTGAGCTATTATTTATCTATAATATGTATATGAACATAGTGGGGGTTGGAAGTATAGTATTTCTTTTATCTCTACTCTTCATTGACATTTTTTAAAACCAACATTTCCAATTTATGCTGCACCGACTGCATTTTCCATTCTTAGATGCAGCCGAACCAGAATTTTCTGCCCTGCATACTGTTTTAGTCTAAAGTAGGTCAATATCACAGCTGAGGAAAATTATTTAGGATTAGAATAAATTCTGGTTCAAACGGAAGAGATCACTTCCAAAACTCTGAAACATAAAGCCCTATCTACAAATAAATATGTAAAAGAGAGACTCTTGAATTTTAGAGGGCTGTGAATAATATTCCATATTTATCTTTATGGGTTCAGGAAATCATTATATATACTAGTGACCCAGAGCATGATATCACATAAGACCCCAGACCCCAGACCCCACTGCTCCATGGGACTCCCCCAAGTCCCTCTGCACCTAGAGACCCACAGTCAAGTCCCTCCACTCTATGGGACCCACAGTCAAGTATCTGCCCAACCACATGTGCCTGGCTATGCACACAGCCTCCTGTCCACTCGTCTTTGATGGTTACAGTGTTAGGGCCACTAGGTTTTTATAATATAGACTAGAGGTCTGGTGCACAAAAATTCGTGCACTAGGGGGTGGGGGGTTCCTCAACTCAGCCTGCCTCCTCTACATCATGGAAATGCACCACCCCCATCACTCACTGCTTCTGCCACTGCCAGCCAAGGTAGTTGCAAGGCCTGAGTCCCAAGCCTCACAGCAGCTGGGGCTCAAGGATGCCTGTGCTCACAGCTGCCTGATCTCAGGTCCTGACAGCCTCTGTGGCTTTGTCTGGATGGATGTCTAGATGGATATCCAGAAGACATCTGCCCTAATTAGCATATCACCCTTTTATTACTATAGATGCCTATATAGTAAGGGGTAATATGCAAATAGACCGAATGGCAGGATAACTGAACAACCAATCAAAGTGTAATATGTTAATGACATGTTAAGACTGCTCAACCACTCACTATGTCTTGCCCTGACCACCAGGGGGCAAACAGTGTACTAGTCCACCAGTCTCTATGGTGCACTGAGCAGCAGGGAGTAGATGCTCTGACAGATAGGTTAGCTTGCTGTTGGGGTCCAGCAGGTAGGGACTGAGTGAGATGGTTCAGACAAGCTTTGGAGCCCTCCTGTAGCGCCCCCCCACCTGATTTTGCATTGGTGGGGTCCCTCAGCCTGGCCTGTGCTCTCTCTCAACCCAGACCCCATGGGGGTTGTCAGAGAGCAGGTTTCAGCCTGCTCTCTTTTGTGCATCTGACCTCTAGTCTATATTATAAAAACCTAGTGGAAACCCTTGGGAGGATGCCAGGTGCATAGCTCATGGCTGGTGAGCTCTGCTATGGCAGCGAGAGCCTCTCTCAATTGGAACTGATTGGGCATGAGCCCGCAGCAGGCACAGTGGGGCTAGGATGAGAAGGAGTGACAGGTAGGATCTACAGGGAGCAGTGGACTGTAGGTTTTGGCCAATCCATGCAGGCCGCCCAGAGGGACCCCACCTGTGCACGAATTCATGCAGAGCATCTTCATCTGGAGTTTACTGACCCCTACGTGGAGAAGAAGACTCTAGCAGATATATTTTTATGTCAAAGTATCACATTAACTTTCTAAGTGGCCCTACCATACTGCAAGTACATCATCTATTTAGAGAGTAAATACTTTGCCTTGTCTTGTAACCACCTTATCTGAATGGAACATCTACATGTGCGCGCGCACACACACACACTCACACATTTCATAATGGCAAAATGGAGTTGAAAGAATTGATTCAAATAGCAGTATATCACTGTATATAAATATCAGCAGACCCAAATAGTAACTCAGACTATTGGAATGCTTTATTTGTAGCTGGCCTACTTCTAAAATGCTTGCCCAAGCTACTGTTCCTACATCTCTGCTATCTGAATTCTGTTCGTACTTCATTAATATGGTCAATTTTTACCAACACAAAGCCTGTTTGCTGTCAAACTTCTTCTCAGAACCCCTGGTGAATATTGCACATGACCTAGAAGCCCTCGGCTGGCCTTAATATACTTTCAAAATCCTTTTCAACTCAGTACTCCGGTGAGGCCCAACCTATTGATCAGTGTTGGCCCATAATATGCTACCTGTTGGCCATTGCTTCTGTTGATATAAGACACCTCCAAACCTGTAAATGTTTTTCATAAGACTTGATTTGGGCCAAAACTGATGACAACTGTCAGGAAGTAAGGATTTCAAATGCTTTGGAGATTGATAACTTTGCAATTTCTTGTATGCACTTGGAATTACGAAATATTAGTAAAGGTGAAGTGTGAGAAAGCAAGGTGGTTATAGGATTACAGGAGAGTTAACAAGACTTTATGTTTCCTGGAGGGTGAGTGCGCTTATTTCAAAAGTTTATTTACCTAGATGCACAAAAACAATGGACAGGGCTTGCTTCAGGCAAAGATAAGTGTTTTCCTAAAGAGGTTCTATTCTTGGGGTGTGACTACCCACCAGGACTTGCCCAGCTATGAATTTATATTAGATCTCCCCCCCCCCATTTTTCATTCATACTTCTCATTACTGGGGTCAGGGAAAGCAAATTCTATATTTAAGAATCAAATATGGATTTGAGAATCAATTATAAGTGGATTGTTAAGTAGATATACTCTTTCCAAAGAAGAATTAAAATGTTTTTTGAGCCCAGCATGTTTGAGGACTTATCTTAGAGGAATGCATTCCGTAAGCACTAAGTATCTTTTATCATTTCCCAAATCTCCACCATCTGTCAGCCACTGTGTCAGCTCCTGGACAGATAGATGAAAATGACAGTCACGACTGGTTTGGCTCAGTGGATAGAGCGTTGGTCTGTGGACTGAAAGGTTCCAGGTTTGATTCCGGTCAAGGGCATGTACCTTGGTTGTGGGCACATCCCCAGTGGGGGGTGTGCAAGAGGCAGCTGATCCATGATTCTCTTTCATGGGTGTTTCTGGCTCTCTTCCTCTTTTTTCCTCTCTGTGAAAAAGAAATAAAATATGTTTTTAAAAATAACAGAGGCCACCCCCATGACCTTAAAAGTCTAGTAATTTCACAAGTCAGAATAATAGACACCATAATCATCAGACAGTGAGATGGATACTTGGCTATCTGTAGTTACATGGTTCTATGCACTGAGCGATGCTTAGCCCTGACTAGGGGTGAATGTTTTATTGGGATCATTATGGAATACTTTACAGAAGTGACACCTAGATTGTCTTGAAAGACATTTGGGAGTTAGGTAAGAGAAAAAAAACACACAAAAAAACATAGAAGGGCACCTAGGGTGGGCATGGAGGCTTAAGGTGGAGGCAATAACAGTCAATCATTCGGGATGAACTGGATGCAGAAAACTTGTCCGAGCCCACACATTTATACTCAGCATAAAACTTGAGCAAAGCTTTGCGTAGGGCTCTGCGTACATGTCAAAACTGTACTTCCACTTCCTTCTCTTGGACAAGTTGCGTTTTCTCCAGTTGCTGAAAAATTGCTTTCTACAGCTTTCTCTCTTCCGTATTGACAAATGGTTAAATGGAAAGGGAGGTCAAAATAGAAAATCAATGTGATTTTGCACAGTCCTCATTACTAGGTCAGCCGTGTCTTCTCTGTGCATACGCGAGCCGGCTTCTTTGCTGTGAGCGGGCTTTAAAAAGGTTGCCTGCTGGCTGAACTGTCAGCTCAGGGAGAGAAAAATTAGTTTTCAGAACCTCCCTGCAATAAGAATAAAAGTAAAGGAGAGCCTCATACCCCGCACCTCTGATTCTATGTTTGATTATCGTCATTAACGCCCACACAAGAGGGAAACTAATCGCCTTGGTCATTTCCATTTAAAATAACGAACCATGAAGATTTTCAGCTGGAAGGGTCTTTAGGGATCATCCATGTCAAACACCCTCTCTTCTTTTATTTTATAAAAATGGAAATTGGCGCAGGGAAAAGTCAAGTGGCTTTGCCCAAGGTGACAAATGAAGCTAATGGCTGAGCCTGAGCTCAGTCCCAGAAGGATGCGTTCTGACATCCAGGCATTTGTATCTGCAGAGCAAGGGAGAATCATTTATTTTGAATTATAAGTTATTATTCCTTCAACAAGAAAGCTTTTTTATTTAAAAAGTGGTAAGAATGCTTTTGTGGGACTGTGCCATGGAGTTTATTTATGTGTGGCTATCTCCATGTACATGGTGTGTGTGTGTGTGTGTGTGTGTGTGTGTGTGTGTGTGTGTGTTGGGAGGGCATACTCTTCATTCTTTAGCATCAGCATTTCCAATCCAATGGCTACCAACACAGGCTGCACATTAAAATCACTTGAAGGGCTTTGGGGGAAAAAAAATCAATGTCCAGGCTCCACTCCCTAGAGGTGTTAATTTGATTGGTCTGGGATGGTGTGTTACGATCTGTGTGTATGTTTAAAGTTCCCTGGGTGATTCTAATGCGTAATCAGTGTATGGAATCTCCACTCTGACCCTGCATGGTAATCAGGATTCAGTGGTTCTTCACCTCCATATAGCTGTGGTCATCTAGACTGTTAGTTGTTTGATGTTCCCCTCCCATGGACTAATATTTAACTGAAGCAAACTTATATTTTTAAAATAAATGTTCTGCCACTATGACAAATGATAAACACTTAACACCTATTTAAAAATGGAGTAAACATGATATAACCAGGAACACATTATTAAATATTAGATTAATATCATTAGTTGCCTGAGACTCTGAGCCTAAAGCTTATTGCTTTGCTAAACTTACAGATAGCACATATGAAGGGCATGTTGAAGTTGGTCACAGAACACCACGATGTTCCCCCTGAAAGAAACAGATGGATTTACAGAAGTACCAAGGGCACACTTTTCTTTTCTTTTTTAAAAATATATTTTATTTAATATATTTTAGAGGCATAGAGACTTAGAAACATTGATGTGAGAGAAACATCAATCAGCTGCCTCCTGCACACCCCCTACTGGGGATGTGCCTGCAACCAAGGTACATGCCCTTGACCAGAATCAAACCTGGGACCTTCCAGTCCGCAGGCCAACAGTCTCTCTATCCACTGAGCCAAACCAGTTTTGGCAAGGGCACACTTTTCAACAGGGCCTAGCCTCTTACAATACCGAATCCTCTTAATACCAGCGGTCAACATTCCACACACTGAGAATCTGTTATTTAACATACAAGGGGAAGCACAGGATTGTGACTTTTTAAAAAATATCTACCTTTATTGATTTCAGAGAGGAAGGGAGAAGGAGAGAGATAATAAAAACATCAATGGTGAGAGAGAATCATTGATTGGCTGCCCCCATGCACACCTCCTATTGAGGATCCAATCCACAACTCAGGCATGTGCCCTGACCAGGAATCGAACCTTAACCTCCTAGTTCATAGATCCATGCTCAACCACTGAGCCACTAGCTGGGTGGCATTGGCAAGCCTGCAAAGGCGCTTACCATGTGTCTTGGTCTTTTCTGCTGCTCTCAGTGGGTTACAAGCCACACTGTCCTATTTAAGGTCAGTGACTCCTACTCCACATCTAACTCCCTGCGCAACTGCCGCTTTCATGAGGAACCCTTAACCACATGAGGCAGGACATGCCCACACCCCTTCCTCCCCCATGCCTCCGGAGTAGCCCGATAGCTTAGTCAGGTAGATGCAAATTGCTTTGCAGGTGAGTCTGAGAGATCCCAGGAATATTTAAACACAGGAAGTCGCCCACACAAATGAGTCGAGTGGATGCAAATTGCTTCAGAGGTGAGCGTGAGAGATTCCCAGGAGTATTGAAACACAGGAAATGAAAAGTCAAGTTTATAGCTAAGCTGGGTCTTTTCTGCAGGCTCCACGGAGGATGGATGTCTAATTAAATAGGCTCTCCATCTGAAGAAGGGATGCTGGAGTGAAGTCCCTACAGGAAAAGGGATCCAATGAAACAGTCCCCAGATCCTGATGGGGAAGGAAATGATGGCTTAGGTAACATGGAGGTGTTAGGGGGAGGGCAGTGCCAGACACTGCCCGGAGGCATGTGTCACATACATGTCACGGATCTGCTCTCAAAGCTTAGTGGGGAACGCGTCAATAATGAGAGGTTTGTGCTTGTGGAGTCCTAACCATCCTTCTCCGGGTGGGTGGCTGCACTGCCCTCCTGGTTGGGAAAGCTAAGCAGTTCACAAGGTTAACTGTTTCCACACCGTCTGTGGTTCTCATTTCTTTTTGCCTGCTTTGTTTTATCTGTGTATATTTTGGTTCTCTCTTTTTCTTCTTCTTCTTTTTTCCCCCTTGTGTTACTTGACCAGACTCCAAGGCTATTTCCTTCGCTTATTAACGAAAAACTAAGAGTTGAAATATCTCTTGTTATATTTGAAAGGACATATGTACACCCTCACCCCAAAGGCCCCCTACTCCCCCACCCCACCCACCCTCCCAGAAAAGATCAGACTCCCTGAATCCTTCTTCCTTTCCTCCCTGGGGAGACAGTCTGCATGGTGAATGATGCTGACGGAGTCCGCAGGCTTAGGGTGGGTGGGCAGGATGGATGCCTCACATTGAGGGAAGCAAGGTGAGCAGGCAGTGGGGGCCGCATCCCTGGCGCAGTGGTACAGATGTCATCTCATGCCTCTATTTTCTGTGTACACTTCCCACCAGGAGGAGGTGCAGGCTCCTGGTGTGAGGAACCCTTTTTCACCAGGCCCTGCAGGCTGAATCATTTGAATGAAGGGGTCAGACTCCCAGTTAGCAAGGAGCTTGCCTCTTCCATGGGCAGTGGGGTTTGACCTTAGCTGCATGTTATAATTGTAAGGTTTGAATGGATGCAGGGAACTGACCACCAAGGGATTTTTAAGTAAAGTTTATTCCCCAGTAATGAGTGGGACTCATTACGGAGGTGGAGGAACCAGAATTGGAGGAGTGGGGAGGGGGCAGGGGACCCAGCCGGGCTGCCTCCTGGACATGGAGGAGCAGCAGCACGTGGCTGGTCTGGGGGGTCCTTTTAAGGGCCAGAACGGAAGAGGGTTGGACCCAGGGCAGAAACAGGAAAGGGTGGGCTCCAGGACACTTTGGCATGTGCTGATTGATGGTTCAATGTCTTGGAGATGTCTCTGTGACAGGTGCCAGTAATGTGGTAGCTCCGCCCATCCTTTGGGAGGAGGGAGAACCTTACAATAATTACCTGGAAAAAAATTACAATAGTACTCATAACTTCTAACTCTAGCTCCACTGGAGATATGCTAACTTTGCATATTTAGGATGGAGTTTCGCTTAATATGTTTTTAAGCCATCTATGATTTAATTGGCTTAAATGTTATAGATTTTATACCGACTGTGCTTTGAAATTAGTGTGCGCCTCCATTATTATTTATTGATACTCTAATTATTGATTTATTTGGTTTTCTTCATTTTATTTTTTGGTAGTGAGGACAGTGTATGGAACTATATTGGCTTTTTCCCAAGCTAGATTTTCAAGGAAGGGTTCAAGACATATAAGTTTTAAAATCCAACAATGTCCTCTGTTGCTTTTAAAAAAATTAGTGATCTTACATGATCTATTTCTCCAAAGTTAACTCATATTCTTTCTTATTTTCTTCTTGGACTCCAAACACCTACTATTAGTATTTTGTGGAAAACAACACAAATCTCCATGTAATTTTAAAGACATTGTTCATGCTGTCCCATCAACATGAGTAGCCATCCTAATCTCTCTCTCTCTCTCTCTCTCTCTCTCTAAATACACACACACACACTCACTTTGGATGGTCAGAGACATTCTCCAAGTACCAACTTAAATATGACTGGAGGGTCCACCTCTCTCTTCATGTTCCTTTACCTCCAAATTATAATACACACTTAATATGAGTAATGGCAATTTCTCTCTCATGTGTCACATCCAAATATCACAAGCATCGAGCACAGAAAAGTTGTTTTACAGATGCTTTTTAGAAAACAGGGAGGCAGGGAAAGATATGATGGAAGGAAGGATAGACAGAAAGAAGGGAATAAATGAAGGAGGAAGGGAAGGGAAACAAGACAGAAGGAAGACAAGCAGGTGTGTTATTGCAATAAAGCAGCCATCTAAAAACAGGAAGTCAAATGTCTTTGTAAAACTCAAAAGCATCAGAATAACATTTTATTTCCTCAAAACCATCTGTCCTGAGAACATATTATTTCCTGGAGGCAACAGCGTATCCCTATAAACCTCCATTCTTTGAGACATCTCAATATTGTGGTTTTATTTATGCTTATTATGAACTTAAAAATGTCTAGAGTGTTTTAACATTATCTTGAACCTCATTTATGGTGACCACTTAACCATAACTGTTCCTTCTCTTTTTTTCATTCATTCATCCATCCTATTAAAAATACTTTAAACTTTATCACATGCTACTTACGTTTAACAGAGAGTTTGATCACTTTAGCTAATAGCTACACCATCTGTTAGCACGTTTTGGGAGAATAAGGGCAGAGAACAGAAGTACTGAGATTCCTGTTAGAATAAATTAAGGTGGTAGTATGTTTGCTTGAAACACAGGCAAAGACACACTAATTATTGAGATTCTGATGTACCAGGGCTCCAATTCAAACAGAGAATTTTGATGTTGAAACATAGTTGTATGTTGGCCAAATTATCATCAAAACTGACCTGTAGGTAATTAAAAGCATTTATTAATTTGTAGCAAAGTGTTGTCTACTATGTATGAACATATTAAATCAAATGGAAGCATCATCAGAAAAGTAAAAAGGGAACCACAGAAATGACACTTTCAAACACATGGAGGGAGGGAGGAAGAGTGTGGGGCACTGCCCTGTCGGGACAAGGTTTACCTGAGGCATGCCCAGCTAGTTAGTACCTTGCTGCAGTTTTGTGGGGGAAAAAAATGTGCACTTTTAGGAAGACAATGAGCCGGTGTGCGGCATACAGAGAAGCTGCTCTCTTTTGGGTTTCTTATAGAGATATTGTACCTCTCATGCCCTTTCCCCTCCCTGGCTGCTGCTAAAATACTCCTCCTCTGATAGACAGACACAAATCGAATTACCAAACACGCTGTCTTTTTCTTTCTTTTTTTAAAAAAAATAAGCAGCAAGAATCTCTATCGTCAAACACTGTCTTGCCACTGCCATCTTGTGGGCAGGATGGTGCCATGCAGGTCTTCCAGCTGCCAAACCCGGAACACAGTTTGTGTCTTCTCAGGAGTGAGAGTCAGAAACCAACAAGGAATGGACACTCAGAACGAGCTCTGGGGGCCTCTTCCACTGCCCTCCTGCTGAGTGACATCAACTGCTCAACTGCATATAATATATTCATCAAGTGAGCATTTTGAATGTACATATGTACATATGTAGTACACACACACACACACACACACACACACACAAACATATATATTCATTATATTTGTATACCATACTAGAGGCCCAGTGCACAAATTTGTGCACCAGTGGGGTCCCTAGGCCTGGCCTGCAGGGATCAGGTAAAAAATGGTTCTCTGACATCCCCGGAAGGGTCCCAGATTAGAAGAGGTTGCAGCCCAGCTGAGGTACCCATTGGTGCACAAATCCATGCACTGGGCCTCTAGTATGCATATAAGTTCTTTGGTTAATCTCATCCCTCCCTCCCCAAGAGCCTCCTGGTTCCATTCCCAGTCAGGGCACATGCCCAGGTTGCAGACTCCATACCCTGGGGAAGGGGAGTGGCATGCAGGAGGCAGCCAATCAGTGATGTTTCTCTCCCATGGATGTATCTATCTTTTTATCCCTCTCTAGAAAAATCAATAAAACCATATATATATATATATATATATATATATATATATATATATATAATTTGTTTTGAACCATCACTGCCTTTTGCAAAGGAGATTATAGAGTCAGTGCTGGGGTGGGAAGAGAGGTTGTGAAATGAATGAAGACAGTTGATTTTTTCTACTGTATGAAAAAAGGTGAAATTCCCAGGTCCTTATATGATGGAAAAGGGCAGGGACAGGTGCCCAGATAATTTGTTTATAATTACAACTCTGTCTAAATATCCTATATAATAAAAGGGCGATATGCAAATTGACCAAAAGGTGGAACAACCAGTCACTATGAAGCGACCACCAGGGGGAATATGCCCAATGCAGGAGCAGCCCCCTGGTGGTCAGTGTGTCCCACGGGGGAACCACCACTCAGCCACAAGGCCGGCTCACAGCTGGCAAACACAGTGGCCTTCCTCTGCAACAGCGGAGTCAGTCAGACAGCCCCTGAGGGCTCCCAGACTGTGGAAGGGCACAGTCCAGGCTGAGTGTTCCCACCACCCCCACAGTCTCTGAGTGCACCAATGTCATGCACCAGGCCCCTAATGGGTTACTATTTGGGAAACACTCTCCTGCGAGAGTTTTATTATCTGTTACTTGAAGAGACTGGACTGACAGTTTACACTTTAGGTTTTCCAAACTCTCAAATGGGTTGACGGTAAAGTCGATGCTGGGGTGGTTGAGATGGGTGGGTAGTTCGCTGTGATGATTCTATACTTGATCTCGTGTGTGTTCAGCCTTCATACAGCACTGAATGGGAAGAGTCTGCACTTGCAGGAAGTAACTGTTGAAATAAAGTGCTTGTGTGGACAGATCTGAGAAAGGGGCTACGGGTAGAGGGAGTCATGGGAACTGTGGTGCTGGTAGGTGCTGGTGTCATTAGGAACTGGTAGTACAGACGCCAAGCAAACTTCCCTGCAGCCACTTGGGTCTTCCATGACCGCACCTCTCCATTTAGAGGAAAAAAATAATCTCTCTCTCTCTTATTTTTTTATTTTTAATTTTTATTGATTATGATGTCACATAATTGTCCTTATCCCCCCATTCCCATCCAAAACCCCTCCCTACATATTCCCCCACCCCCACTATTGTCCATGGTGCAAAACCTAATCTGAAAAAGTTATGTTTAGATAATAACATTAATTTGGAAGTCACTAATATGAGCTTACAGAGATGTTTCTTCTTAAGTCAAATGAAGGCTAACTATTTTAAACTGAAGGAAGACATATCACTTCTGGTGGGTTTTCAAAACAAATAAGAAAAAAAAATTGGGGTGGGGGGAAATTCTACTCCACCTGTTCAAATCATGAGTTATAACACAGAAAGGAAATGCCTGTGTATTCTGTGTTTGTTTTAGATGCAACTCCTATCTCTATTTCTGTGCAGGGACTTAGAAAATGGGACACACCGGGTCTGTGGTGTCACATGCAATTAGTACCCCCAGTGAATTGTTAATGGCACAACTGCAGCTCCAAAGAGACATTTTAAATCAATCTAAAAATACATCGCATCTTCACACACTGCTCTTATAAATTAATAAATGCACACACATGCATATGAAAATGAATTTGGCAAACAAGCTACCTGGTGCCCAATGGACTAGGTATAAATTATGAGGTGAGCAGAAAGTCTCAGGGTCCTAGTGGGTGCAGAGTTCATGTGCAGAATCAGATGCAGGACATCTCACTGTCATATTGAAATAAGGAGAAAACAAGCTGTTTTTTTGTTTGTTTTGTTTGTGTGTGTGTGTGCTTTATTTTGCTTTTAAAAATTATATTTTATTGATTTTTTACAAAGAGGAAGAGAGAGGGATAATTAGTTAGAAACATCGATGAGAGAGAATCATCGATCAACTGCCTCCTGCACCCACCCCACTGGGGATGTGCCCACAACCATGGTACATGCCCTTTACTGGAATTAAACCCAGGACCTTTCCGTCTGCAAGCTGGTGCTCTATCCACTGAGTCAAACTGGTTTCAGCTTTGGGTTTTTTTTGTTTTTTTTTTTTTGTTTTGTTTTTTTTATTTTTATTTTTATTTTTTGTTTGTTTTTTTTTACAGAGAAGAGGGAATAGGATAGAAAGCTAGAAAAATCGATGAGAGAGAAACATTGATTAGCTGCCTCTTGCACACCTCCTACTGTGGATGTGCCCGCAACCAAGGCACATGCCCTTGGCCAGAATAGAACCTGGGACCTTTCAGTCTGAAGGCCCACGTTCTATCCATTGAACCAATCTGGTTAGGACAACAACCTCTGTTTTAAGGGACAGCCTCTGAGCTGGGGATAGGACAGGTAGGATCAGAAGTGTGATTGATTGGTGCTCACAGTAGGTTAAGCTGGTATTTGAACGGGAACAAAGGTGTTCACAGGCAAGAGGAGGAAAAAAAGACATTTCAGATAAAGGAAATAGTTGCAACAAAAGAAGGCTGGTACAAAAGAAGTCTGAGGAACAAGAGATCTCCTCTGTGAGGCCACAGAATGCTGGAGGTCATTCTATAAAAGGTGAAGCAAGAGAGAAAGGTTTGGACTTACAATAATTGAGAGGGAAATTTTACAATGTTGTCTGAAGGGTGGTCCATAGACTTTTGTAACCGATTATTAAGAGACCAGTTTATAACATAAGGAGGAAGGGGAAATGGCATCTTAGAGTTTTAATGTGGACAATCACTTTGGATCATGTTGCATTTCAGAGCTGCGTCACATTAGAGACAAGCAAAACCTTAGAATAGTGCTTAGAAAGAAATATGTGAGACAATAACATGTCATATAGGTAGTTTTAATTTCTACAGCAGCCACATAAAAGCATTCAAAAAACTCACACAGATGAAATTTAACAGCAAATTTGGTCAGTAATATGTGTCTAAGATGTGATTTTTCTACATTACATAAATATATACAATTTTTTACGAAATTGTTCACATTTCTTTCTCAAGCTAAGTCATTGAGATCCGCTGTGTATTTTCCACTAACAGTGTGTCTTGACTTGAATTGGCCACATTTCAAATTCTCAGGAGCTACATAAGGCTATCGATTATCCTACTGAACAACACTCATTCCTGCTAGTGGCGGAAAAGTAATCAAAATTCACCATTTGTTATGGCATTGGCTACATTTCGTTTCCCTTTATACATTTAGATAAAGCTCATTCTATTCTATTCTGCTCCCTTCCGATCCATTCCCTTCCTCCTGTTCTGTTCCATTATGTTCCATTTCATTCCATCATATTCCTAGAGTGATTATAGCTTTGCCATAAACGGGTGTTGAATTTTCTCTCAAATGCTTTTTTCTATATCTATGACTGGAAAGTCCTTCATTCGCTCTTTATTCCCCTCTTAAATGTTTGTTGAAATTCAGCTGTGAGTTATAAAGCACATTTGTAATAAAGTATACCTTCCTCTATATTAGGGAGCTGTTTGGTTAAGATATTCTTCCTATAAACACTTGACACGGCTGTCCTGTGAATCCTTGTGAAGTTTATAATTAGAAGTGCAAGTACTTAAGCACTAATAGAATGCCTTTCACCTTATGTTCGTTTTGTTGAACAGTGTTTTCAAAGATTGTATCCATTTTTTGGTCTCTGGCAATGTTAGCTGAGGCTTGCTCATTGGAACAGACACCTGATGGGTCCTCTATACTTTCCATAGACAATCTTCACCTCCCTTTGATTCTGAGATAGCCTATCCATCACTATCCTAGGATTCTATCACCTTGAACCGGGACCATCAAAGGCTCTGTGGGCAATGTCATTGGGACCACTTGAAACCTAATTAATCCACCTGTGAGGTGCCTCAAAACAGCATACACACCTACTTAATTGCTATAACCTCACCCCCATTGGGCACCACAAACAGAGATTAAGCAGACTCCCATGCACCCTGCAACTGCTGTATTAGCATCATTTAGTGCAAGATTGATGAGAGAAGCTGAGAAAGACAGAAGCGTGAAATAAACCCATAGTTTGGGGTTGTAGAAAACTTCTAATGCCCCTTAAATAGGGCTACTACTTAATACTTACTAAAGTCTTTTGGATAACATGAGGGTTTTTATTTTCCATTACATGCTTTATTTGTCCCACTGAACTTTGCAAAGCTTGAAACATTAAAATAGCATTGTGTTTTTTTTAAAAAACTCAAAACTAATGTTTTTTTTTAAATGTTTAAAATACAAATTTATATGGAGTAGTCAAATTCAGGACATATGTATTTATTTTTTTGAGAATAAAAATTATGTTTAGTATGTCAGATGTAGTGTTTAAAATCTAAACATTTATTAAAATAATCATAGTAGCAAATGGCAAAGAAGAAAATAGATAACTACCCAATCAATTCAATCAGAAAACACAGACATGCAAATCAATAATAACAACAAAAAACCTCACAAAAAATAGCAATAAAATCCTTGAGTACCTGACTTCAAACCTAGGTTCCTTGAATATGAAACATTGTTATACCAATGTTTTAATCTTAAGTAAGTTGTATATATATGTATATATATATATATATATATATGTATATATATATACATATAAATACATATATAATATTGTCTATGCAAAAGATGTTACTATAATATAATATTGTATGTTTAAATGAATATAAAATGTTTCAATTATTCCAGTTATCAAAAACATAAATATTTGTATTACATAAAAATATCAATTCATTCCTTAAAGTAAAATAATCCCTTCATGTAGCATGATTTAATTTTACTTGTGAGAATTCCACTGACTTTTTTAATTGCATACATATAAAGTCAATTTTGCATGTGGATTTTGGTTTGCTGATAGAGTTTGAAGAAGTCAAGATCTGGTACTCGTAGCCATGAGCTGAACATGTAACTTAGTCTCAGATCTCTGACGCAGAGGGGTAAAATAGAGGAGAAGGAATCCTGCCTTAATTCAGTCCCTACATATTAATAAGGATCCAAAGGAGAATGAATGCCAATGTAATTTGAACCATTGGGTCATTCAAGAGTTAAGGGAGAGGGAGGGATAGATTAAAACATCAATGATGAGAGAGAATTATGGATTGGCAGAATCCTGCATGCCTACTACTAGGGATCAAGTCCACAACCCAGGCATATACCCTGACCGGAAATCGAACATAGACTTCCTAGTTCATAGATTGACGCTCAACCACTGAGCCATGCCTAGTGACCATTTATTTTTTAAACCCACTTGATTCTTCAAATGTACAAAGAAACAAATTACACCCTTCCATTATTGAAAACACAAGATAACATGGATCAAGTGATTCAAATCTGTAAGTAAGTTAAGATGGTTCTAGTGGTAACTTTCATGAGGCTTATCATTTTGGTAGTTATGCAACGTGATTCTATTGTATATATTTGTATATTCTCTGAGAGACAAACTCATAACACATATTTTCAATTTCTTACATTTTGTGAGCAAGGCAGTAAATAATCAGATGCAATAGAGTATAAAAACCTTGGAGGTTTCCACAAGGTTTGTGGAAGACAAAGCAAAGCAGATTACAAGTCCTTATGAAGAAACTACAAACAGAAAGCTGACATAAAAGAGTTTCTGCTGTTTGAAATGTATGTGTGTGTATCCACATAACACACGAATACACACACACACACACACACACACACACACACACACACACACAGAGTTAACAGTGGACCAAATAAGTGTTGGACTTCATTTAAATTCCACACCAGTTTGAGTAGAAAAGCAAATCAGTGATGGCCATTTTGGGTGCTTTAAAAATAAGACGGAATAGGTAAAGACCTCTGAATTTTAGTGATTGAATGAAAGATGCGCCATCGTAAGGGGCAGACATGGTTCGGTGAATGGAGTGGTACTGAGGGGGCATTTTGAAAAATGAATGATATCTTTGAAAAGAGGCAAGCATTTGATTTGGCAGGAATGAAGGGCCCAGAGGGAAGGATTAGGACTGGACAAGGAGCTTAATGTCACATACAATAGGTCTGATGTGATAGTCTATAAGTGTGATACTGTGGTCAGAGAAAGCATTAAGTGGCCCCATGCAGTGGAGTGCCATGGCAGTGTCACATCTGGTAAGATCATTTTTGCCTTCCCTGTGGGGAAGGGGCTGGGGATAATAAGATGAGAGATACAAGATCATTAGGTGGCCCTTTCAGTAGCCTGGATAAGAAATGATGTTTCTAAAAGTGACAGCATACAGAAGGGTGGAGATTAACAAGTCTGTATGAATTACAATAACTCATAGAACCTAAACAATTGGATATAAGGTGGAAGATAAATTATTAACAGTAACAAGAGTGTCTACCTCTATCTCTCTTCTGAAAGATTCATTGCATGTTTCATGCTACTAAAGGTACACATTAGATTTGGTGATTCTCCAACATACAATCTTCTGGTAAATAAACATATTCTCTTTGGATTGCACCCAAAGTTCATGATAGCCTTGTGCCCAACTGTATTCTTATACTGGATTACAAAGGTGAGTTCCCCTCTTAGAACTCTAGAATTCAAAGCATTTTTCATTGAAATTACTAACATTTGCCATAAAATGTTTCAGGAAGTGATCAGTACTCTGAGAGAACGCTCCTCTCCCCTTATATTTTTTATATTTTTAATTTTTTTTTACAGAAAAGAAGGGAGAGGGATAGAGAGTTAGAAACATCAATGAGAGAGAAACATAGGTCAGCTGCCTCCTGCACACCCCCTACTGGGGATGTGCCCGCAACCAAGGTACATGCCCTTGACCAGAATCAAACCCGGGACCTTTCAGTCCACAGGCTGATGCTCTATCCACTGAGCCAAACTGGTTAGCCAGCCCCTACCCCTCTTTTTGTCCTTTTAAATGTAGCATCTTTTGAGCACAGGCACAAAACACTACATGCCCTGTATCATGTGGGTATTCTGACTGCAGTCAAGTTAGATAAATCGTAATAAACACAAATTGTCACTAACACTCTCAGCTTATGCCATCTAATATTGTGTGAGTACATTTTATTTCCTAACATTATGAAACAGCCAAGAGTATAATAAATTACTTACCTAAGCCCTTTGAGGATTTTTGCATAATTTACCAAAACAAATTGCTTTTAGCGGAAAAGGTGCTAATTTACATGAGTAGGAAGTGTTTTCCTTGGTGTGATGAATTTAATTCCAATTTCCCTGTTTGCATGAATTCACTCCAGTAATTCATCACTGTTGGATTAAACTACAACTGTGTTTTCCTTGAGTGGGGTCCCTAACATTCAATATATATGAAATGAAAATAAACTGCTTTTAGAGTATGGCTATAATAGTATATATAATGCATGATTGTTATGGTACCTTTTTAATAGAATGAATAATCATTAAAATTGATGTGAAGATATATAATTTAAAAATATAGCAAAGGCATTTTGTACTCTTATAAAGTTATAATTCAAGTTTAAAAAATTGGCTACAAGGAGAAAAAGACACATTTATGGGATCCTGAATATATACCAACTTGCGCCCTGGGTATTTTCTCTGTGTTTTGTTATTTTTCTCACATCTCTAGGAGCTAAGATGCATTGGCCTCTTCTGGAATTAAGGAAATCTAAAATTAAGAAAGAAAAACCCTTAACCTCTTTGTGATATAGCTGAGACTTTGTTTTAATTTTTTTTTACTGTAGAACTATGCTAATTATCCATTGCTAAAATACAAAAATACAAAAAAAATAAAAATAAAAACACCTAAATGTTACTAGCTTGAACTCAGCTGTATAGCTCAGTGGTTGAGCATTGACCTATGAACCAGGAGGTCATTGGTTCCATTCCCAACTAGGGCACATTCCTGCATTGTGGACTGGATCCCTAGTGTGGGGCATGCATGAGGCAGCCAATTGATGGACCTCTCTCACCATTGATGCTTCTATCTCTCTCTCCCTCTCCCTTTCTATTTGAAATCAATAAAAACTATTTTTAAAAAGTTACTAGCTTAAAAGAACCAGCAGTTATTATGTGACACAGTTCATGAGCATCAGGATCTAGGAGTGGCTTAGCTGAGTGGCTCTGGTCTAGAGTCTCAGGGAGGTTGCAGTTAAGCTGTTGGCGGGAGTCTAAAGTCTAAAGAATTAATTGCCATGCTCAGGCATGTGGTTGCTGGCAGGCCTTCCTTCTTCCCTGGCGCTTAGCCACAGACCTCTGTTCTTGCCATGCGAGGCTCTTCATAGACGCCTGAGAGTCCTCCTTGGCAATGTGCTGGCTTGGCAATGTGCTTTGCCCAGGGGATGTGGTTTGAGCTGCCAGGCAAGAGGACACCCAAGGCAGACCCTGCAGTCTATGCAAACCTGTTCTCCGATGGATACTTCATCACTTGGGCTGGTTCCCTTGGTCACGCAGACCCACACTGTAAAATTTGGGGAAAATGCTTCCCCTGGGAGGTGGGCATTGGTGGGGGCATCTTAGCATCCGGCCGCCACACAAACCAAGGATATATGTTTCCACAGCAAAATGAGGACACCCACAGATGATATAAAAGAGTCTATAGGAAGGAAGTTGGTTTCAAGACCTGCTAAGGTCTTCGGTGGCGTAGAAGGAAAGTTGCTCTCACCACGTGTAAGGTCTGGACCATTAACTCACTGCCATAGCTCAAATGTTGGCAAAATGGAATGTCTGCTGTGAGGCAACTCCTTTGGACCCCCAAAAGGTCTAAGTGTGGCAGGGGTGGTGTTTGAAACACTTCCTAAAATCTGATCATTCCCTTTGATCACTTTGATGAGCTGAGGACATTTTCCATAATCCTGGTACCTTTCCATAAAGTGCCATTAGGGTGTTAGTGAGGAACGGGTTGGGTTTCAGCTGATGTAGAACTTTATTGCAGTGGTTTAGATACCTAGAGGGAAACGCAACTGTTGGTTTGGGTTCAAATTTCGATTCCCTTGAACTTTCTTGGACTTCGCCACAATACTTGTATTTTCATAGTGTCTGCCACATCTGTTCCACCTGCTGGGATCATTTTCAGAGTCACTGCTGGCATTAGGGAGACAGTGTAGTGCCAGCTACAACTTTTCCTTGTTGTTGGTAATCCTCACTGTAGGATATTTTTCCATTGGTTTTTAGGGAGAGTGGAAGAGAGTGGGAAAAACAGAGGGAAACATCAATGTGAGAGAAACACATCAATTGGCTGCCTTATGCCTGAGCCCTAACCAGGGCCCGGGACGGGGAGGATTCTGCAACCAAGGTATGTGCCCATTACCTGAATCAAACTCGGGACCCTTTGATCCTCAGGCCAACCCTCTATCCACTGAGCCAAACCAGCTGGAGTGCCAGCTACAACTTTTGATTTGATTAGGAAAGAAGAAGCTTTCTTAATGCCACAACAGCTTTTTCAATTCTATCTTATTTGCCAAGACTAATAACAAGCATATACATTCTAACATAGCTTACACATGTACAGCACTGTGGTGGTTGTGGAGGCATTGAGGATAGTGTTACAAAGCACATCCATAGCAATGTATTCTAATAACTTATACCACAGGTAAGTATCAAGGGCCAAAGAAATCATAAGAATGGAGGCACAAAACTATCTCTGAGGGAATCCAGGTATTTAACATAGATGGAAAAGATGAGTAAAATGTCAAGAGAAGGAAAGGAATATTTTCAATTAAAGGTAGTTGTGCATACATGGAACAAAGGCAAAGAAATGCATGTATTCACTAAAAGTGGGCAATAGGATTTGGGTGGACGTTAGGGAGTGTCAGAGCAAGCAGGAGAAGACAGACACCTGCATTTGCAACTGGCATCTCTCTGTGATGTAGACATGGTAACCCTTACAAGACGAGGTTGAGCGAGGTTCTGTCTAGTTCTCAAATTCTTTCCATATCTTGTTCGTCTTTGTGTTTTTAATGTCTAGAAAAACAGTGCATTCACTTTACTAGTGTAAGCAGATTATGCCTATACTGGTGCTCAAGGAGAAGGAGTGATGAGGCCACTTGATCTGTTCCTCATAGTCACCTTCCATAGATGCCAGGTCATAGCCATGGACCATGCTAGCCACCGTAGCCAATCACGTTCATTTGCTCCCTCTAGAATATTGCGTGAGTGATAAAACAGGGAAAACATTTATAACTTGGTATTATTTTTATTTAGATCTCTACGCATGAAAATGTGGGTAATCACTTTCTAGATAGAAAGAAAGGATCACCTATAATAACTTAATCTGCACAAGACTCCAGCATAGAACCATAATGAGATGGGTACTTACAGAAGGTTGTGTTTATTTTGCGTTGGCCTTATAAAAAAACAGTCATTTGCATATTTCTCTCAATTAAATATTATACTGACACACTTAATTAAAACTATAAAGGGCACTGACAATATTTTATTCTTTTAATGAAAGAAGAGACATATTATGCAGTTCAGACTGTGTCTGTATTTAATTTTCCTGACTTCTTTTTTACTGTGCGAACCGCTCCTTCTCTGAATGTTGTCAATTAGGATGAAAGGAAGAAAAATTAAAGTCGCTCTTGAAAATGCACTTGTGTTTGTTTGTGGAATCTGTGTGCATTCAGAAAGCTGTGATTTGCATATTTCATGTGTAATTAAGCCCTGGAAAGGGAACACTGGAGAGGCCAGGGCAGTTTCATATTCCACCCATGTCTTATTTGTCACCACTGAGATTCCTGTCTTGTCGACATGGTCTTTTCTTTATAAACATTAGATTTATGTTATTTCCCTCCAAAGAATACTGTCAGAACTCCTTTAAATTTATTCCGTGTATATTCAAATGTATTTATGGGTATATATCACATGGCAGTGTCGACACAGCAACTATTGAGATAAATAAGGTGGAACAGAACGTATACTGTGCTTGAATTCTGAAAACTTGAGTTGGAATCATAGCCCTTCCATTATATTCTTGAAAGATTTCTATAAGTCACAGCTAGGCCATCAATGAAGTGGAAATAATGGCACATAACCCATTGACTGTAATATCAGAATGTCAATCACTTCATGTACATGGAAGCACTCTGTAAACTGTTACCCATAAAACAAATGTAGTGTTTTTTTTCTCAGATTGTAATCTCCTTAAATCAAGGAGACAAAATAAATTAATTATTTCTATCCAAAAGGGGCTCATAAGTTTAGCAGGAAAGACAAATATATAAGGCGACATAATTCAAGGAGAGGAAAATGTGTAATAGATGAGAGAAATAAAGAAAGTATATAAATAAAGGCAAACTTGCCTGCAGTTCATTTGATTTCTGGGAGTAGGCCTCTTTGGTATGAGAACACTGGGTATAGTGTTCTGGAATAGGACCAGAGGAAGTAAAATTTCACCACCAGATAGTAATCAGGAATTTTTTTTTTATTTGAACCTGGATTCAAGAAAAATGGGATAGTAACCTACCGCTGGGCAAATGTAGGTTTATAGTTATAGGTGCCCAAATCAGAGTTTATTCTTGTATTATTTATTAAGTAATCATTGCATTTTCCATATGAACAACTATAAACCTATTTTTGCCTACTCCTATAGTCACAGGAAAACACAGTTTTTCCTGACTCAATTTTCTCTCTCATCCATTATTTGTTATGGTTTTAAACCTTACCAATGCAGTGGCATCTCTGCGATATTTTCCCCAGTCTCACTTTCCCCAGACTCAGAGGGGATCAATATCCCCAACATCTAATGAAAGGACCATTTCATCATGTGAATTCATTGACAATCTTTAGACTATTATTTCTCAAAATATTAGCATCAGAAAATAAGTGTATGTTTTCCAAAATGTCTTTGGGAAAAGATTCCTAAATAGAAGTTTTTATTTATCAATCCTTGGAATATTTCCTGAGAGTCACATTGGCAAATTTCAGTGGCATGAAACTGACCACTGAAGATAGCTCCATTTCAATTTGTTTGTTTTTTTAATCTCAACAATACAGTCTGTATATGGCTCTTTGTCTTCAAATCAGTGCATTAAAAGTAATCAGATGCATCAAGTTTCAAAATACTTTATTATTCTGATTTTAAAGGAATCTGCATTTTAGTTTTGCAAGTATCAGAAAGTACAGTTGAATTTTTTTTGAAAAAAGCATGTAGCATTTGTTGAGCTATCTTTTTCATACAGTTACCAATGTAGGTGCTCTAAGTATTTTATAAAGGTCAGCACTGAGGTCAGAGCTTGTGAGTTGCACAATGAATGTTTCAAAATTAGGAAATGATAGATTTGGTTTTATGCCCTCCTATAACAATTTCAGGACAGGGGTATACAATGTGCACTTTTTGGAGTTGTTGAAAGGTTACAGGCTTTAATAATCTGCTTACACAATGCTTTCTAATAATGAGCTCCAAATGACAAATGAGCTCATTCATTATATGGGAATTTGGGCTGCCACGCAGGGCAACAAAGATACAGATGCACTCTCCTTCCTCATTGCTCTTATTGAGTTTCTCCACATGAGGATTCCCACTGACTTCTGAGGCACTGAACACAGAGGACATTAAAAGACCACAATCTGATCTTGCTTTACCCCCTGTGGTGCTCATCTAAACTCCCTTGAAGCTCCTGTGAATTCAATATGAGCTCGGAGTGGAGTTCCACTTCTCCAAGAGGAAGAATGTGCTGAGAATGTGGCTTCCCATCCAGAGTTCTTTCTGTACGCCTTTTCGGTAGAGTTCACCTACTTAAAAGTTTGAAATCAATACTTTTGAGTTTAAACTTTTCATTCCTTGGTTGCTATCTGTCTTTCTTTTTTTTTTCTTTTTCATTCTAAGCACCCTTCTAAATGGATATGATCTTGCAATAGCATTTATCCCAAATTCTTTCAGAAACCGGTTTAGTTAATGATCCTGATTTAAAAATCATTACTGCTAACAACCCCTGATATTTCACTCTTCAAATTCATGCTTTCACAAGTGTTGAAATGAAACATTCTGGTCACACAAATGACCATAAAAGTTCTCATTATGGTCATTGACTGGATTCTCAGTCTTTTGTATGCTGTTCTATTATGGACTCTGTAACAAAAGTCATTAACACAGTATTTAAGGTGCACTCTTTTCTGTTTGTCAAATTTGGCAGAGATGAAATTTTTGTAGATAACATTCAATCAGTTGACACACATTCTTTTTTGACACTGGTTAAATTCAACTGACCCTTCTCAATAATGGGTATATGCACCATTTCTCTGTCCTATTATCTTTTTCCTAATAATCCTGTACGCTTCCAAGAGGAATTATCTAGGAATCTTAATGAATAAATATGGATGAGGAATTCAAGACATAAACAATTGTGCAGAACAAAGACATTTAAAGACAGAGTCAATTCTAAATAGTTTATAGTTCTGATATAGGAGATCTGTATGATGAGTTTTAAATATAAATAAAGTATAAATCTTTATGTCAATGGAAAAGTCCTCAACCATATTTAGAAAACTGAAAATATAGGTTTAATTCCCAATAGAGTATCTAATTTGAAAAATAAAAATCCCAGTTATTCAATTTTAAAAAATTTTTTTTAGGTTACGAACTCACTTCTTTTGACTTTGCCATCAACCTCTAGATGAAATGTTTCAAAAGTTTGCATAGTGATTTTCCCATTAAAATGCAAATCAGTTTCTTTAGTGACAAATGTTAAATTAAAACCCTAATATGAAATGGAGACATGCCTTAATGGTTGCAATTTTAAATCCAATCCTGTGTCAAGTTCTGAGTTCTGGAGTTCTGGAGTTCTTTGAGAACTAAACTGAGCAAAAGGGTTTTTCAAATCATTTCATGTCTGATAATGTAATGTTAACTGTTCAAAGAGGTATTTCTATCAGGAACAGATTTTACTTGTTAACACAAATTGTTAATTGTTAAGAAATAAGCATAGGTTTGAAATAATTTTCTTTTGTTGAAATTTTATATATTTACTTATAAATTTGATAGAGAACATCAAAGAATATCCCTTTCATCACAGGAATCTCATATTGCTGTGATTAAAGGGACCTGAGATCTTAGATAAGGATAGTGTTAGTAATAGTAATTTGAGTATGGTATCTTGTTCCTGAATGCCTTTGATAGGTTTTATAATAATCTTTAAAAGCTCCATAATATGGGGTTCAGGAATGGTTGCTGGATAAGAAAATGACACCAGTGGAAAATTGGTGAAATCCATCTACTTACATGAGGTGACAATACTATTTTTTTTTTCAGAAGCAGCTCCAATGTATTTCTGATATGTATAGGATGCCTTTTCACACTTATTATTTTTTTCTACATAAGGTTTTTCTAACAATTGTGATGTGCTGAGATGTTCCAATAAGAACAGGTTCTTTATAATTCCATTTGCTCAAGTTTACTTCTGTGTCTTTGGGAGTGTTTTATAACTCTTCCCTCCATTTCCCCCACCTCTAAAATGGGATATGTAAACAGAGCTTTTCCTCCTCTCTTTCATTCACCTCATACAGGCAATTCCATTAAACGATCTTTTGATTATAATAAATGGCACATTTGGATTAGGTCTCAGAAGGGTCTTAGAAGCATTGGATAGTGATAAAATAGCTACAGCATGCCATAAACTTTGCCATGTCCTTTGCACTATTGTAGCCCTGATTTTCCCTTTTTGCAAATTGGACAAATAATTTCTAAAGTGAGGATGTTTTACCACATAAAATGAGAGAGACTTTCCAACCCCAGAGGATGGTTCTAAGGCTCTAAATGAGAATCCTTCAACAGCAAGGTTCTGGGTTACATTTCCTTTCTTCTTCATTTTGTTTCCTTTAATTCTTAATTTCTCAAAGCATTGTGGACTAAAAGCCACACAGTATTAGAAAGAGACTTTTGTATTTCAGGGTTGCCGAAGGAGGAGTGCACAAGGCCAACGGGGGTAAAAATTATGAATTTGCTAGAGGCCTGGTGCATGAAATTTGTGCATGGGTAGGGTCCCTAGGCCTGGCTGGCAATCAGGGCTGATCAGGGCCTTCCTGCTGCCAGCCAGGGACTTCCTTCCCTAGATGCCAGCTGCCCCCTGGTGGTCAGTGCACATCATAGCAAGCGATCAAACTCTCATCTCCTGGTCCAACTCCCAAGGGGACACTTTGCATATTAGCCTTTTATATGCATAGATTAGGTAATCTGGACACCAGGTGGGCTATGCCTCAGAATGGCACCAGCACCCAAAGATGGGGAATCAGATGTTTTTAAAGCCCTCTAGATGGGCTTTTTTGGGGGCAGAGAATTCTTCCTGCAGGTCTGGGTTCCAGGAAACTCTGGAGGGGAGAGATAATGGTCTAAGTAGCTTAAAAGTACCCCAGGAGAGAGGGGTATCAATTCAAGTCTTTGATCAGACCTAACATGTAAGTGTTAAACTATTGCCTATTCTGCTATTTAAGTTAGTGGGTAGGTTTCAACTCTGTGGTTTTCTTTACTTTACTGAGAAAATGGATGGCATGTTTCTCAAATTTATAAAGGTGGCCTGTAGGGAAATAGCTAATTACCCTAAGTATATTTGAAAACTCCCAAAAGGAGATATAGGAAAAGCTTTTTTTTTTTTTTTCAAAAGGGTCTGTTAGAATAGCTTAATATTCCTTTGATAAACTCTGGGATCATCACAATGGTGGGATTTATTAGGAACTCTCTGTTTGTGCTGCACAAAGAAAGAGGAGTCTTATCCTATGCAGAAACCTGTGGCTGTGAAGGGGAAATAGACCATTAAAATGCAAATCTTCTAATCCAAGAGATTCAGAGCTCTAAATAGAAGTGGGTCTTTAGGGTGACTCATGAAGTTAGCAATATATGGATATTTCTTTGGGGATTACTTCTTATATTAGAAAACCTAATAACTGGCTTTATTATGTGAGGATACAGCATCCTCCCACCCACGTATCCCCTAGACTTCCCTTAGTTACTGTTGCTCATAACGTGTGAGCTTCCCAGTTGCTAAAATTTCAGTGGCTCCTTAAGCTATAAATCAGATGCCAACAGAGCTGTGGTTCTAGCTACAGTATTAAATCATCCATAGTAATTAAGTAGTATATATTCTCCTATTGTGACTATTGGAAAAGTGCTGAAGAAAAGTATGTGAAAAAAAACCACAATGGCATATATTGGAGAGACCATACTATTTCATAAGAACAGATCCACTGCAAGATCCGCATCTGAGAGCTGTCATTCCACAAACCACATTGAATATTCCATTTTAATTTCTTCCCCTGTACCCAATGGCAAAGGAAACTTGTTTGTAAGCCACACTTATGATGTTGAAAAAAATACAAAGAAAGACTTGCACAAATACGTTTTGTTGCCAGTGGAAATGGGGTCCCTCCACGGAGTCACAAGAAATGCATTTCCGGGGACCCTCCTATTGGAGGATAAGGCTTAGTGGGAAGATTCATTGAGGGTAGAAAGCAAGGTCTGCCCCCAGGTTTCTGTTGTCTTAGCTCCACCCATCCAGTGTAGAGGTCCGGCCTTGTCTTCAGCAAGCACAGAAGGGCCAGAACTTCTGTGCATCCAGAAGTTCTGTGCCATTCGTTCAGTCCATGACAAAGCATAGCCCTGTTTAGTCTTTAGTTTAGTCTCTTCTCCTGCCTACACTCCCACGGGCCTTGAGCCACTGTATCCCAGGCCTGTGCTGGGGCCACCCTGGAGCCTGCATGACTGCTACCGGGGAGAGATCACCCAAAGAATGGGTGAGCCCAAGGCAGAGCAAAGGTTACCCAGAGAGAGGCCTTAGGCTTGAATTTTATTGTGGACATTCAAGCTGACCAATCTCTTCCCCAGTCCTTCATGGCCTTGTGCTGAGCCCTCCCCTGACCAATCTGATCTTCCCCCCAGATTAGACACCTCCCCTTGATAGTCTCTAGTTTGGATCCTACTGCCCATGTGTATACCTCTCCTGGCCTCAAATAGAGTCCTCCCTAGTGGGCATGTGCCTCGAAGAGGCATTTCCCCTTTATTGTTTCCTCTCTCCCTGCTGCTGGCTGGTAACAGATCCTTCCCCATAACAGAGCCTTCCTACTGGTTTGGGGGGTTAGGCCTGGGGTGGAGGATGGGGCTGTCCCCTGGAGTGTGTGACACTGTAGCTTCAGACCTAAAGAAGCTTAGCCAGTGTTGCTCCCTTATATTTTATTCATATCTTGCTACCTATGCTAACAGTCCCACACTTAGGTATTTTTCTTATAACTTCCTTACAGAGTATAACAGGCAGCAATGTTATAAATGATAGCTCAATGGGTACATATTTTATTTTTTTGTGACCTTCACCTGCATAATTATTTGTCAAGTATTCATGTCCCTCACTATGCCACATGATAATGGAGCAAGATCTGGTTCAGTCAGTTTAATTTATCAGGATCCCTTACTGTGACATGGACACTTTGTACAACCCTTGAAAGCATTCGCTTTCTCACTCACCTGTAGTGATTTACTGAGCAAGGCTCTCTGTGACCTGCTGGGAATACAATGCAAATTCCTACCCTATCCCCCACCTCATTGAATTTACAGTGTGTGTAGAAATAATAAAGCAAGGGAGGAAAGGAGAAAGAAAAGAAAGAACTTAAAAGTCCATATCATCTCTGCCAAGGCTATATCCAATTTTATGTCTTATCACTAATTATGGATTTATACAATTTCAAGCATCATTGGATCAATGAAAGAAGCATTTGGATGGCAAAAAACATGTATGTGCATGCAGGCACTGTATTAAAAAGTCTTCCCATCAGCTCTTCGGTTTCCTGTTCTCTGTCCCCCACCCTACCCCACGAAGGTTGATTCAACAACTCCTAATCTAAATAAGAATATGAGGCTAAGATGCACAAGCTCATTTTTAAAAGGCAAAATAACTTCCACTCAGAATAAAGATGATTCAGGTCGCTCATTGTCTCCCAGAAGAAGCTGATGATTGCCAGAAAGATTAGAATTCCTTCCCTTCGGAAGAACAAAGGAATCATACTTAAATTATCACTGTCTTCTGCAGGTGTAGAATCTCCCAGGTCATCTTAGCAAGGGTAAGTCTGCCCAAAGCTTAAGAATGAAGTCACTAAGCAGTCAGATAAATATTGAGTAAAGTCCATGTTTGTATCTCTTAGCTCTTTCATTCATAGGACATTTATTTGGCCAGAGAAACTGTATGGTGTATAGTGAGATAGCCACAATGAGCATTGTAGACCTGAGAAGGACAATGGGAAGTGCCACACCAAGGACTTGTACATTGCTCAGAACCAGTGATCTGAGCATCTCTATGGGAACTAGATCTTTTAAAACAATGGTGCCTCAAATTTAATTTTAGGAAATGAAAATCAAATACAGAAAATGAATTTTGAGGAGATTATTCTTGGAACCATAGAATCAGAGGATTTGAGACCTGGGCAAAGCCTTTGGGAAATTATCCCAACTTGGTCAGATGTTCTTTCTATGTTTTTGTTAACAGATTTATTTGTTGAGTTTAAATTTATGTATAATCAATCCACCTATTTTCATTGTCCAATTGAATAATTTTGCTATATTTAAGAGGCATACCGTCATCGCCGTAACTTGGTTTTAGAACCTTTCAATCATCCCAAGGACTCACATATTTACAGACAGTCTTTTCTCCCACTTCTATCCCTAGGAAACCACTATATCTACTTTCTGTGTCTACATATATTCTTTTTCGGGACATTTTATGCAAGTGGGGTCATACAAAATGTTTTCTCTTATATCAGAGCTTCTACCACTTGGCATAATAGCTTTGAGGATCGTCCATATGTAGGAAGTTTGTTTACTTCTTATTGCTGCGCTTGAGGCCTAGTGCACCGATTTGTGCACTGGTGGGGTCCCTGGACCTGGCCTGTGGAGATCAGTGGCCCGGTGCTCCAGCCTGCTGTCTGTGTCAATGCAGCACAGAACAAAGTAGTGCACACAGCAGCAGGCAGCTGGGGTGCTGCTCCAGATCATCCTGGCCCTGCTGCGCCTGCAGGCACCACGTGGTAAGCTCACTCTGGCTTCGCTGAGGTGTCCACACACCTGCCCTAGGGTGATACTCATGCACCTATGACTGTGCAGCTGCTGCTGATCGTCACAGCCTTGCTTCTCACGTGGTGCCGGAGAAGCAGTCACGGGCTGGCACCCAGTCAGTCTAGTTCAGGGCTGGGCAAACTTTTTGACTCCAGGACCACAACGGGTTCTTAAACTGGACTGGGGGGCCAGAACAAAAGCAACCTGACAATTCTGGCACTCTCATCTTGGGCTGCTGGTGAAGGAGCGGAGGGGAAGATAACCCTCTGCTCTTTTGGCTCCTCAGGCTGGATAGAACAGCTCAACGGGCCGGATCCAGCCCACAGGCCATAGTTTGCCCACGGCTGGTCTAGTTGCTGGTCCCTATCCCAGTTCCATTTCTGCTTGGGGAGGGGCATGCCTGAGCCCAGCTCTGGTATCCATCGGTCAGCTGAGTGGCACCCCTGCTGTGGGAGCACACTGACCACCATGGGGCAGCCTACTGCATTGAGTGTCTTCCCCCTGGTGGTCAGGGGGCCATCATAGCTACCAGTTGGCTGGTCACGTAGTTGAGCAGTTGACTGGTCACTGAGGCTTTTATATATATATAGACTGGAGGTCTGGTTCATGCATTCGTGTACAGGTGGGGTCCGGCTGGACTGCCCTGATTAGGGACTATTGGGCTGGACTGGCTTGGGGGAGGGGCTGTAGGTGGTTGGCAGGCAGGTCCTGACCCTTGGTTGAACTCCGGGTCAAGGGGACAATTTGCATATTAGTCTTTTGTTATATAGGATTATATTCAGGTGCACCAATTCTTTGAATTTAAAGATGAGGAAACTGAGACCAAGTGAGGCTGTGTGACTCTCTCAGATTCCTACAACAAGTCTGTGGCTATTGGATTTGGCATCCCTATGTGTGAAAGCATCTTCTGACACTGGATGATAAGCACCCTGACCTCATTCTGGCTGATGATGCTCTCTGGGGAGGGAAATGTGAACATACATGTGGGTGACATTGTATTGGAACTTCTCACATGAAGGTCAGCGCCATTGTCACTCAGCTAAACCAGAAAGCTTCATCCTTGCTATTTCACAGTCTGTGGATGTGAAGTGTAATGAACATGCATGCACTCTCCCCAACATTAATTTCTTTGGCAAAATGCGCCCATTTGCTGTGGCAACTATTTCAGAATTATTTCTCTGCTTATCTTTCTTCCCCAGTGAGCCCTTTGATATCAGAGAGCTGTCCAAGGCATAAAAGTCTGGGACAGACACATAGAACTCTTTGCCCATATGCGTATTTCCATCTAAATGGCTGTGCCTTGTAAATAGGAAAAGTCAAAGAATGTCACTTTTCTGAGTTCCCACAGGTAGTTCTTATCGGAGATAAGTTACAAATTCACGTTTTGTTCACTCCTACATTTGAAACATTTTAGTGACTACAGATGAACTCCACTTTTTATCCTTTCTTGGCTATCCAGGAACGTTAACCATCATATTTGCAGTCTCCAAGGAACCTAATGAAGTCTATCCCTCTCTCTAATTAGTCTCACTCTATTTCCATTTTATTAAGAACAACTTGGTGATGCGTGCTTGCCCTCTCATCTGGTTTTAATTAGGTCTCATGAAACACAGTTTGGTGAATCTGGCCATTCACCTCATTATAAAAATAAGACAAATTATCCCCAACCAGGATTCTAATAAAAATAAAATCTTGCTTTCCAACCAAGAGATATTATCTGCTTGTATATATTAAACATTTGCACAAAATAGACATACACCATCAATTTCCAAGAACACCTTAATTAAGTACTCTTAAGCTCAGATTTTTAACCATTACCAATTTTTATTTATGTATTTATATGTTGATGCAGTACATTTTATATTTGGGCCATTAAAGCAGGTGAGCAAAGGAGGAGTTGAGATTGTGCAGTGGTGAAGAACACGAAATCTGTCCAAGTCCCTGGATTCAAATCTGCTCACTCCGTCTGGCCATATATGTAACCACCGACATGGTTTTACACATTTGAACTCTCCTCTGCAAAACGAGAGGAATGACACTATCAGTCATATTGGATTGTGCTTCAGCCTAATAGATATGTTGCAAGTAAAGCATGTGTAATAGTTATTGATGCAGTAAACTTTATATATTATTATAGCTGTTATTGAGATTGTTTTTTGGATTCATTTTCTGTCAATATTTTTAGATATTTTCAGAGAGCCTAACATTTCTGTGATATATCATATTTGAAATTCTACCTTTGGTTGGTCAACATAAAATATTCCAGAATTTCAATCCCAAATCAAATCTTCTTTTAGAAGAAACACAGGTAGTCCTTTTACTCCCATGGGCCTAGACTTTCAGATCAGAGTATTTGGCATATAAGATACCTGTTCTGATTATGCAAGTTGAGCCTTCAAAACTTCTCTGTCAGCCCCCGTGGTACTTCTAATTACTGTAAAGGACTATCAGATAGTGCCTGCCATACAATTCCCTGAATACAACTTAATATATTTCCTTTAACATTCATTACCAGGTGTCTTATAATAAAGTTTAACTTCATGAAAAAAGGTGGATAATTCAAATGGGAATTCAATACAGATGAGGAAATACTAAGAGAGAGAGAGAGAGAGAGAGATGGAGAAATGGAGAATTGATATTCAGTGGGTATAGGGTTTTAGTTTTGCAGGATATTAAAGTTCTAGAGAGCTGTTGCACAATAATGTGCATATAATTAATAATGCACTGTACACTTAAAATGGTTAAGGTGGTAAATTTTAGGCTTTGTATTTTTTCACTGCAAAGAGACACATACATTTTGGTCAAAGAGTATCTACTTATACCAAAAGAAGTACATTTCTATACATATTACAGATTGGAAATGTGATTTATTTAATAATTGACCAAATGATTTTGGAATGCAGATTGTGAAACAGAAATATCTCTAAAGAAACTTTATATTTTTGTTGCATAAGTCTCTATAACCCATATTTTATCTCCTCTGCAATTACATGGATAGTGGACAGCAAAGAGAATATATAATCATGTTCTTGCATCAGGACATTTACTAGTAAAAACGGAGTTATGTGTTTTTTTTTTTTTTCATCTTGGTAACTCACTTCATTTGGATCTTCAGAAGGTTCAAATGGTTGTATTTTTCCTAGATGCCAAATTAAGGGTTTGAGAAAAAAATATTATGTGTGGCCAAATACTAGTAGCTCTTGAAATTCTATTCTAGCTTGTTTATGTCAATCATTCAGACCAGCTATGTGTGCAAGCATTTGTAATGCGAGCATGTTCCCTCCTCTGTGGCTTATTTGGATGTGCTGCAGTCCTAGGGAAACTATGGCCCCTGGGGGGGGGGGGCTGGATCTGTCCCATTGGGCTGTTCTATCCTGTCCAGGGAGCCAAAAGAGCAGAGGGTTTTCTTGCTCTCCCCTCCACTCCTTCACCAGCAGCCCAAGATGAGAATGCCAGCATGGTCAGGTTGCTTTTGTGGCCCTCCGGTCCAGTTTAAGAACCCATTGTGGCCCTCGAGTCAAAAAGTTTGCCCAGCCCTGGCTTAGAGGAATCTGAGAGGGTGTCACATTCCAGAGCATCTTTAGGAAACTCTGGAACTGTCTAACCCAAGTGGGTTTGGAAAGCGCATGCCCTCACCCCTCTATAATCCTCTCTCTTTTTGAGATCTCCATGCCCCTAGTTGGCATGCTCATGAATCCGGCAGGAATGCTATTTTGTGTGCAGTCATGTAGTGATTCACTTGAGGAGTCTGGTTCAGAGTGCACAGTCAAGAGTTAGATTTCAAGTCAGCACAGAAAGAATTTCATAATAACAAGTGCTTTTCAGCCATGAATGAAAAGTTACTGCAGAGGGTACTGTGAAATGGTCTTTCAGCAGTCCGAGGAAGATGCAAAGAAATCTCCCAGGAAAGGTGAACTGTTTGTAGAGACATTTCTCTTATCTTGCAAACCATATTTTACAATGGGGTAGCTTTCCTCAGGTGGTGAGAGTGAGTTTTTCTCACAGGAGGTTAATGACCTCCTTTAAAGAAAAATCAGAGGAAAAAAAACACACAAACAAACAGAGAAATAACAATCTAGAAAAAGGTACACATACTTAAAAACAATCCAAAAAAAAGGCACACACTTAAAGCTGTGCAATTTGGTTTCCTACACACACACACACACACACACACACACACACACGAGGTAAATTACTATTGACGTTTCAAACACTGTATAATTATGTGCATTCTAAGCAACTTAAAAGACTCTTAATCTCTCATCTTTTCATTCACTCTTTGACCTATCACCTCTTCACTCGTTAATCTATCACCAACATCACTTCCTTGCGATTTGGGGGGGCAACTGCACAGCGTCTAGACTTGTAAAACAAATGCTTGCTTTTGTACTTGTTGAGTGGGTATGAACTCACGAGTCCCATGTAGCCTCCTAGACATCAGTTAATGATTTCAAAGCACATTTTCAATACTAAATGCCAGAAATTGGGCACGCGGTAGGAGACTCACCCCTCTGCCACAGCTGGGGGAAATGTGGTCCTACACGTTGTCATTATAAACCGGTGTCCTGTCATTCAGCACAGGCGCCCAGAGGTTTCTCACATGTAATAAAGTCGTATAATGATTTATTAACCCATGTGAAGAAGAGAATTATAGGTTCGTGCTGTCCACATTTCCGACATCCCCAGATCCTCTAATTTTCCACAGTGGATTTACGTACAACGATGCCACGCTTTGGCTGAGCCTATGTATATATAAGCCTCATCAGAATACTGATCTCCATAAGCATTACTCTTATTTTCCTGCATCCAAACAGGTTGGCCTCTTCAGCGGGCTCTTTTCTTCCTCTTGTCAAGGTTTCCCTGAGCATCTGTCATTATTTCAACATCTGGAGGGGGAGATAAGCCGCTCCAATTGGAACATTGCAGTCAGCAACTTTCTCCAGGAAACTAAATTTGTCACTTCTGCACAGCATCCGTCTTCTGCCAGCTTTTGACGTCCTATCCTCAGGCCAAACTCGAAAATCAGGCCTCCCAGTTTGTAAGGCTGCTGTGCTAGGGACTAATTCAGCGATAGAGGAAAAAGGATGACAAAGGGTGGAAAGATCGTGATTAACTCGAATTAATTTCGGGAACAGCGGGGAACCCATCTGAATATGATATAAAGATTTAATCTCAACCTGATGTCTCTCCAGCCATTACGCACTACTTCCTTCTCAAAGAAATGTTGAATGCCACTCTGCCTTTTTTGTCCGGCAATAGCTTGTACAGTCACTGTGCTTCTTTGATGGAGGGAGAGATCATCTTCTCTGATTAACCAGAAAATTAACAACTGTTAATTTGAAGTGTGATACGAAATAAATTCTTAAGTCACCCATCCTGATTCTCATCATTCAATTAAAGTGACAGCAGATTTGCATGAACGGAAAATTATTTTTTTAAAGGAAACTCTGATCAGATTCTTTCTCTGATTAGAGCTGTTCACTGGTTTCCTTTTTCCAAAGAATATCTTTTAAAAAAAATATGTCTTTACTGATTTCAGAGAGAGGGAGGAAGAGGGAGAAGTAGAAACATTAATGATGAGAGAAAATCATCAATAGACTGACTCTTGCATGCCCCCTACTAAGACTATATCGCAGATAGGTTCCCTGACCAGGAATTGAACCTTTTTGGTTCATGGTTCAGTGTTCAACCACTGAGCCACTCTGGCCAGGGCTCCAGTGACTATATTGATGTTGTTTGGCCAGTTCATATACAGGATGAGGCAATAGTAGGTTGTAAGCACAAGGAATATAGAGTTTATTCTTGAATTATTATTCCTTAATTTTTGTGGGGTTTTTTCCATATGAGCTACTGTAAACCTTCTTTTGTCTCACCATGTATATGGGGGCAATATTTCATGACTGTATTTCTACAGTAGAACTTGATCAAAATTCTTTATCAATTCTGTTGGATATTCAGAAAACACTGTGTAATGGCTACATTGCAAAAGACAAATAAAACACATAACATACTATATTATTTGCCCATTGCTGCAAATTTACTGGATTAAACCAACACAAATTAATACCCTTGACCGGTGTCATCAGGCTAAAATCAAGGTGTGAGCAAGCTACGTTTTATCTTGGAGGCTCTAGGGGAGGATCTGTTTCCTGCTCATTGGGTTGTTGGCATCATTGAGTTCCTTGGGGTGGTAGAAACCAGGTCCCTGCTTTTCGTTCTGCTCAGAAGATGAAAGCTGCTCGTTGCTTTCCTTGGCTGATGGCCCCTTCCTCCATCTTCAAAGCTACCAAAGGCCAGTCTAGTCTTTCTCAGACCATTTCTCTCTTCTTCCATCTTTTTTTTAAAGTTAAAGAACTCATACAATTAGGATACATTTATGCCTCAAGTTCTATAACCTTAATCTCATTTGAAAAAGCTATTTTCTCACCAAAGGTACTATTCCTAGATGTACTGGGGATTGGGACGTGGCCACAGTTGGGGGACCATTAGTCTGACTATAATGCATGTCCTGATAAGAATTGCCTCTCTTAAGTCAACTGACTATGTTTTGTGCATTTCATCATAGACTAATGAGAGGAAAATAGCCTGATGTAAGTAGCCCAGAAGCCTAGGAGTAATTCATCGTGACTAGAGACAGTTTTTGTCTTTGAACTTCATTACTACCTCACAATTATTAAGTGACAGTGCCTGGATCATATGCCAACCAATGAAAATTAAATTAATTTTATTATTTATCAATGTAATGTGTAGAGAGCTCTATATTGTGATCTATATAATCTTGTTAAAGGCAATTTCAAACACAAGTCTTCTGAATGGTCAGAATTATCACCCTTAACCACTATTTTCTTGTGGATATAACTGAATAAAGTCCTATAGTGGGCAACAGCAATGTTTACCCTTACTGCTCAGTAAGAAGCTGAGACACACAACTACACTCACCAGAGTTACATACAGTGTGGTCCAGCCGTCCTACATGCTTTGGATACATTATCTAGTTAACTCTGCTAATAAAGCCCGAATACTAAAATATAGTGAGTATACATCAGTTCATATTTTGCTCAGAGAGCACTCCCTTGTGAAGCTTCCCAGCCACCTACCCTGAGTAGAGAGACTACATTGATAAACACTTCTTGAACTTTCATCCATGTGTATGTATCATTTTTGTAGCTCCCGATATCTTTTTCATAGTGTGCCTTTAAGAATATCTTGGCACTTAGCTACATCATTATCTCATGACATTTTAAAAAGTTAAATTCTGGAAATTACCTGGTGAAAGGCTTTTACTTTCTTACTCTGGACTATATTTATAGGAACAATCCTTTACGAACAAAGTAAGCACATAAACATTAGATTCAGCAATAAATTATCCTTCTCAAAAATTATCTATGTCAATGGGATGAGATTGCCCAATGGAGTTAGGAACACATATCTACCGAAGGTGGAGGTCTTGACAATAACAAGATCCTAATTTTTACAATCCTTCCCTATCTAGCATGGCTATTCTAGATTACTCAGGAAAGTTATAAGTCTTTAGCATATTGGAATCATGGTGTACACTGGCCATCGCTTAAGTGGGAGGAGGCACATGTAAAACTGTCAGGCAGAGACACTAAATTTGTTGAAGAGCTCCTATTTGGGGAACCACAAATGAGAGTAGAAAAGGAAATAAAATACTAGTTACATAAAGGGAATGCCAATGAGGTGCATGCCTTCCTGTGGAAAACAACCTTTGGCCACTTCTCAAATCATTCTCTTCCTCTTTCCTGCCCTTTAAGCCAGCTGAGAGGATAGGTAAAGGATCTTTGGAACTGAGAGCAAGTTTCACTAATGAGTCTCCTGATGCCGTCCCAGTGCTGGGCAAGGCACAATCGCATCAATAAAACATTAAGAGAAAGCACTCAGAGCCCTTAAGGTAGCAGCCAATTCTCATTCCAGGGACTCGCGTTTTGTGTCAATTAAAGAATAAACTTCAAGAGATGAAATTGACTTTGCTCAGGCCTGTAGGACACCCCGGGCAAACATTAGCACAACAATCGCCATGGCATCCTTTGCACCTCCCAGGTCCCCAGAAAGGACTGGCTCTCATCTCTCATCTCTCTCTCTCATCAGTATACTGTTGTTCTCATTTACTCACCAAGATTTGCATCCCAGTCCCAATTCAGATTGTTGGACACAGAGATGGAGAAACAGAGAGGAGCCTTTGTCAAACCTGCAATATTTTCTGTGTTTATAAGTTCACCTCCCAACTCATCTTTCTTTCTTTCTTCCCCCCCCCCCCCTCCATTGGGAGAATTTCAAGGCAACTCTGCGAGGTGAGATAAGGATTTGCTTATTTATAAAACTAATGCTCTTCATAAATATATTTGAGTTCTGGGTGCCTTCTGAGGCATCTCTTTCTCCGTGGTGCTTGAGTTTTAGAGAAAGCGAGAGTGAAAGAAATGGCATTAACACCAACTCACTCTGTGTCTTTATTTGTTATCACGGCAAATTATTTCCGAATGTAAATATTTGGGTGAAATTTAGAATGAGCACTGGTAAGTCTCTGTGTGTCTTATCACACCTACATCAACCAGAGGGATTTTGTTCCCAGGATCTCTTCTCCCGATGAAAATTTAGAATCATAAAATCCTGTGGTTTTACACCTGGAAACCTTACTCGCACCATTTGCATAAACTGCCATGTTGATATCTTTCAAGAATAAACAAATCTGCATTTTTTCCTGTAACTTGCCTCATCAGAAAAAAAAGAAAGAAAAAAGAAAAAAAAAAGCTTTGGTTATTCAGGAAATTATAATTTGTATTGGCTGTCACATTAGTTTAGGGTGTGATTTACCTGTCCCTGTTAAGATGTCTAAGGATACCCTGATTAAATAAGCATGAATGTGATAGACCAGCAAACATTGTCATCTCATCAACAGTACACACATTCAGAAAGTTGGAAAGCTCGCAGCTTCCATGCACCCTGCAGTGGAGCAAATTCAAATATTGTCCATGCGCAGATTCAACCTCAGCCCTCATCCCTGGAGACAAGGCACTGCCCCCAGCAACCTCTCATTAGCAATAGGTCTGTTACCTCCGACATCTCCCAAGGTCCTGTCACCATCGGCAAGAATCCACCCTGGCCACATGTGCCCCCTCTCCCTCCTGCCCGATTGCTCCAGTTACAAAACAAGTTGAAACCTGGGAGAATTAGAGCAAGAAACAGTGTCTTTGTCATCACTTCGACTAGAGTACATTTCACCTGTGCACTGAGTACGCCCAGGGACTTACCTGATCTGAAGAGGCATTTGGGGGCAGAGTTGGGTTTCAGAAACGCCTTTCTGAGTGTCCAATTTAGAATCCCTTCTAATACACTTTTATGCATGTTTGAAATTTCAAAGGAAAGGAATGGATTTTGTTGTTGTCAGTGAATTAGGGACATGGACAGGTTGTACATGGGCGATAATGAAGAAAGGCAATCCATTTCAAACCAAAAATAGTTGTTCCCTAATCAGAAGTTAATGCCTCTTTAGCCTCTGTATAATAGAATGTGAGGAGTCATTCCCTTCAGCATCTCTCTTAGACAGGAAGGTGGGTTCAGAGGAGGTATGGCCCAGGTCATGCTTTCAAAGAATGTGTTGATTCCTTACCCATGTCTCTGGGCCTTGCATATAGCATGACACCAGTACATCAGGAACCAGAGATATTTGAGTACCCGCATTGAGCTTTTCTGGGAATTTGGCTCTGAATTAAGCAGAAATAACCCTTGTGTTCATAGTATCTTTAATCTAATGGGAAGAGAGAGAAAGTAAAGACATATTTATGAGTAAATATGTGATTATAAATTGTAATTTTGGTATGTTATTTACGGAAATAACTAGAGGCCCAGGGCACGAAATTCATGCTGGGGGGGGGGGGGTTCCCTCAGCCCATCCTGCACCTTTTCCAATCTAGGACACCTCAAGGGATGTCCAACTGTGCCTTTAGGCCCAATCTCAGTAGGATTGGGCTTAAACAGGCAGTCGGACATCCCTCTCACAATCCAGGACAGCTTGCTCCCAACTGCTTGCTTGCCTGCCTTCCTGATTTCCCCTAACTGCTTCTGCCTGCCAGCCTGATCACCCCCCTATTACTTCTCTGCCAGCCTGATTGCCCCTAACTGTCCTCCCCTGAGGGCCTGGTCACCCCTAACTGTCCTCCCCTGCAGGGCTGATCCTCTCCAATTGCTCTCCCCCGCAAGCCTTGCCCCCCTCTCAAAAAAAAATGCCCTTCCCTGCAGGCCCAGTTGTCCCCAAATTCCCTCCTCAGTGGGCCTGTTTACCCCTAATTTTCCTCCCCTGCAGGCTTGATTGCACCCAACTGCCCTTCCTTGCAGGCCTGGTTCCTCCCAACTGCCCTTCCCTGCTGTCTATTTTATGGCAGCCATCTTGTGTCCAAATGGAGGCAGCCATCTTGTGTGTTGGAGTGAGAGTCAATTTGCATATTAGTCTTTTACTAGATAGGATAGAGTTCTGATGCACAGGTGGGGGCCAGCTGGTTTGCCCTGAAGGGTGTCCTGGATCAGGGTGGGGGCTCCCTTTGGGTGTGGGCAGCTTGGGTGAGGGGCCTGTGGCAGTTTTCAGGTTGGCCATGCCCCTCTCCCCCCATCCACCCAAGCAGAGGCTCTGGTATCTGGGATTTATTTATCTTCTATAATTTAAACTTTGTAGACTTAAGCAGAGTCCTTGGCCAGCCAGAGTGTGCAGGAAGATTGGCTTCCTCCATTGCCAGGGAAACCCAAGCCTCCTATTTGCTCTGTTAATTTGCATACTCCCTCCTGATTGGCTGGTGGGTTGTGGGTATAGTGGAAGTAAGGTCAATTTGCCTATTGCTCTTTTATTAGATACGATTCTAAAGTGAAATGAAATAAGAGGGGAGTTGTTGGAGCACATTCAAAGGTCAAAAGAAAGTTCATTTTGAGGAATTACCTAAACCCTAAAAGTTAAAGCAAAATTAACCAAACCAAAACTGTAATATAAAAGAAGGATGATGTGAGGGTGGGTCCTAGCAGAGAGAGCAGCCAAGGTAAAGACTTGCATATGGACCCTAGCTGGTCTTGCTCAATGGTCAGAGCATCACCAATGGACTGAAGAACTGTAGGTTTTATTCTGGTCAAGGCCACACACCTCGGTTACAGGCTTCTTTCCTGGCTCCAGTCAGGGTGCATATTGGAGGCAAATAATCCATGTTTCTCATATCAAGATTTCCCTCTGTCTCTCCCCCTCCCTTCCACTCTCTCTAAAAATCAATGGGAAAAATACCCTCTGGGGAGGATTAACAACAAAAGACTTGCAGATGATAAGGAGAACAGTGTAACTGGAACTTAAAGAAGGCCAACATACCTTGAGAGTTTTGAGAGACATGGGAAATATTAAATTATATTGGTGACATCCTGGCAGGTTTGCCTCAATGGAAAGAACATCAACCTGCAGACTGAAGGATCCTGCATTCAATTTCATTTAAGGGCACTTGCCTGGGGTGTGGGCTCGATCCCCAGTAGGGGGTATGGAGAAGGCAGCCGATCAATGGCTCTCATCCTTGATGTTTCTATTTCTCTGTACCTCTCCCTTCCTCTCTGAAATCAGTAAAAGTATTTTTTTTAAAAGGAAAAAAAAAAAGAATATATTGGTGACTAGAATAAAACCAATCTGTAGAAGACCTTAAACAGTGGTTCTCTCATTCCAATTCTGTCGCTATGGTTTTGTTAATTCATAAAACCGTCCTCCATTTTTATGCAACCTGACATAGGAATTAAAAAACGAAACTTGGAGCAGCTTTACCCCTCCATGTGTTCTACACATAAATTGGGTGTTCTACTTGGAAACTTCCATTTTGATTGTGTAATCAAAATGTGACTGCCAGTTAAGTAGAGTTAAGCAAATTAAACTACATGACAGGAAAACATCCAACATATAATCCCCTATCATCAAATACTTTGCAGTGAGCATGTATTTTGCAGGTTTCACTATCTCAATCTATATTTGCCCTCAAACCTTCCTCGGGCTCTCTCGACATTGTCAAATGAGGAGTTGAGCGATTACCACAGGAAGGGTATCGATGGAGACAGCTCAGGTTAAATGAGTCCCCTTCTCCTAGATTCTGCTGTCTAAGAGACTCACGTCTCCTCTTCAATTTGCTTGCATAAACAGAGCCTTAGGGCGACTGGGAGACTGGGTGATACTCCAAACGTGCCTCCAATAATATTACAGAATTTAAGGTCTTGTCTACAAAGCATATTTGACCCAGAACATCTCCCTGCTGAAAGAGAGGGTGGCAAGACTCTGCCCCAGCTTTGTTTTGCTATATTTAAGGAAACCGAGGCCCAAGGATGTTGGCTCATTAGTGCCATTGCATGGTGCCACAGAGACAGTCTCTGGTGGTAACAGAGGTCAAATGCTGGTAAGGTTCTGGTTCTCACTCTTGCCTGGGCATCCGTACCTTGTCATTGGGACTCACGCATCCCAACAACCATTTAGCAAGCTAGCAACCTCTATAAGCCCTCTATGCAGGACTCTTGGAAGGCAAGTCACAGCTTACTCTGTGGTAGAGATTGAACTCAGAGATTTATGGGTAATGCTTCCATTTGCCACACTGTGCCTAGGAAGATGTGATCATTAAGCCTATTCAACATACATATTAATGCTCCCGGCGACTACTTTGTACTTATTTTTAAACATAAAAAGGAGTGGCCATCAGCAGAAGTTGTTCAAGTCCAAGTAATGGTAGTAGTTTCAGTATTTCAGTCTTAATTTTAGGTATAGTAAAAGTAATGAGTGCCATTGAAGGACCTCATGTAAACTAAACATTTTAAGAGGTAATTTATATATGACTTTAGCTAGTTGTGTTATTCATATAATCAACACATACTTATTAAGCACCACTCTCAGGCTTTGATTCAGGAAGTTGAGAGAATGCAGTGAACACAAGTAACGTCCCTGTTTCATGGCACTTCTATTCCAGTGGGTCCTAATATTAACAGAGATAGGTATTATTAAATCCCTCCCTTTCTACTTTCTTTCCTATCCTACAGCCTACACAAACAAAATTTGCCTTGCATAAATATGTAAGTTAAAAGCAAGTAAACTTTGTTGCCGAGCTGATGATATAGTTCAGTGGTTGAGCATCCTTCGATCCACTAATCAGTGGCTGGTTTTGATTCCTATTCAGAGCACATTCCCAGGATGCAGATTCTATCCCCAGTAGGGTCATGTAGGAGTCAGCCCATGGATGTTTTTCATCAATGTTTCTGTCCCACTTCCTCTCTCTCTCTAAAAAAAAAATCAATAAAAATACATTCAAAACCAAGCAAACACAAATCTTCCTTCATAAGATACCCCCAAATAAAAATCCAGTTTCTTACATAAGCCGTGCATTCTTATATACTCTGCCTGCTCAGAATAGTTACCGCTCCCAAAATAGAAATTTTGGGTTTTGACCTTGTTTTGACTTGGGACTCTACATTGTCAAGGAGGCATGCCCACTTGGACTCTATCTTTGAAGAGTCACCTCTTCCATCTGTATTCATTTCAGTGCCATGCCCTCCATGTGCCTCTGCCCGTGGAGATCATTTCATTCTTCATATCGTCAGGTCACACGGAGTGCCTTTCACCGGGGAAAGGCAAGAAGTGCAGAACCAGGAACTTTCTGGGCGGGCGAACAAAGTCCAGAGAAAACCCCTGGTGAGACTGTCAAAGGCAGAAGGCGCTGCAGCGGTGTGAGAGGGTCCCCCGTGGTATCCAGGAGGAGGGAGAGTGATTGGCAAGGTCAGGCCATTTGCAGAGATAGCATTTGAGCCCCGTTCGATTGAAACTTAAAGGCTTAGATACGTCAAAGGGCTGTGAGAGAGGGAGCATAAAAGAGTCAAGCATTTTCTTAGGGGAAACTTGGTCAGAAAAAGAAACACTCGCACTGAAGGGATTATATAAATGGAAAGAAATGGACAAGTCATCTAGGGTGTGTAGTACTTAGAAAATATTTTTAAACCATGTTATTGTATTGGGTCTATACAAGGATTTGTTATGGGCATGTGCTAGGAGAGACCATATTTTCAAAATAATTAAAGAGAGTATAATCAGCTAATATTAATAATAATTATTATTTTTTGTTTGTTAATCCTGACCCAAGGGTATTTTTCCATTAATTTTTTGAGAGAGTGGAAGGGAGAGGAGAGACAGAGAGAAACATGAATGTCATAGAGACACATCAACTATTGCCTTCTGCATGTGCTTCACCCAGGGCCAGGGATTGAGTCTGCAACTGAGATACATGTCCTTGACTGGAATGGAACCTGGGGCCCTTCAGTCTGAGGGCTGACACTCAATCCACTGAGCCACACCTGCCAGGACTAAATTGCTTTTTAATAATTCTCATCAAGCAGTGCCTTTCAAACATGATCATTGAATCAGAATTACTTTTTAAAAAAAGCAAATTTCTGGATGTCCAGCCAACATCTGAGAGAGAAGGGCTCAGGGTGGGCTTTTCAGCAAGCTTCCCGCAGTGGGACGCAGCTCCTTTGTCTGGGCAGATTCTCTTTGGTTCTTCGTGGTCCCACTTGTGCCTGCAACAATGAGGAGGATGGTCAAACATAAGTACCTAAACATTACATAAAACTTGGGGAAATTCTAGAAGGAAATAAAATCACTCATCATCTTACATAGGCACTGCTGCATTTTTCAGCACTTTATGGATTTCTTTTATTTATCTTATTTTTAAGTATTTGTGCATTTTTTGTGTTTTGTTCTTTTAAAATTAAGATACTGTGTGGGTTTTTTTTCAGTTTAGCATTTGGTAATTTTATGACAAACTTTTCATAGATAAGATTCTAATAACGTTATAGCCTTCTAGACTGGGGATTGATAATTGCTTAATTCATCATTACCTTTTCTGTTGCTTTTAGCTCTTAAATGAACACATATTCTCCCTGAAGCTGTCATGTGCATCTTTGTTACTCCATAGCAGGCTTACACTTGGGCATCTTTCCAAATAGTAGCTGCTGAAATGAGAAAGGCTAAAAACTAAATTGTCTTCAACTTCGAAGAGGTTTTCTTTCGGCCCTAATTCGCCTGTGTTTGGTGTGGCATTCGGTACTGGAATCCACTCGGGTTTCTAATTTTCAGCTTCCTTGCACCCACACAACCTCACCCCTGTGAGTTTGTTCCTATAATGGATTCCCTGTTAAATCTAACAAGGGGCTCACCAACACACGTATTCTTACATGGTATGCTTGTTTGTAAATAAGACCTAGATCAAAATGTGGATGCTAGTGAACTTCGGGGTCTGTGTTCTAACATAATGATTCTCAAAATTATTCTAAAGAACCCTATAGCCATGGCCAAGTTATGCCAAGTAGAGCTAATTTGTTTGATGGAAAGAGAAGGGTTTGCTAAGTGAAACACCCCTCACTACTGGACAGTGGTATTGGTGTGGTCATTAAATATTATTTATTCTAAACAATGGAGGTAGTTAATGAGGAAAAATTTGAAAAAGACACCCTCGGATTATGATTCCGGGATAGCTCCCCTGCAAATCCAAATTAGAACATTCCCCTTTACAAATCTGATTTGTTGCTCGCCTTTATCATGAAAATCAGATAAACATAGTCACACATAATGCATCAGTCTGTCCTGAGGTTGGAGCCTGAGACTGCATTTTAATAAAAAAGTCAACCAGGTAATTCCCAGAGACACCCAAGTTTGATAATGATTACGCTGGGATTCTCAGATCTTCTGTCACCTAAACTGATTTCAATCTAGGTTTCCACTGTAAACATTCCAATGGTTTTACACAGAACTAGTAATTTTGAAATGTAACGACTGCCTTGAAATATTTCTATCTTTACTGCTCAGAAACTGATGAAATGGCTAAGACAGGATACTTTCCTGTGTGGTGCGGTTTGTATATGTAGGTGGGGAGTGTAGAGGGACCATCAATAATATAATCTATGCTGGTCTGTGCCACTGGTGTCTAGCACAAAGCCAGAGGTATGGCAGGTAATCCAGTGAAATGCATGGAATGAATGAACTGATTTGAAAGTCCAGGAGGCTGTGCAGGTAAATCTCAGCTCCTGAAGCCAAGTCTTGCTTCCTCCCCCAAATAAACTCTGCAGCCTTTGCTAGGTGGGTGTGGGAAGCAATCCCTTCCCGGGCTTTCTGTTAGAGGGCACGTATCTATGCAGACATCCGGTAGCAGGAGCTTTGCCATTGCTCACATCCTATAGACGGAGAGATTGACTGACTCTTTTGTTTCTTTGGCATGAAGGATGGCTGCGCGCCTCTAGATGGTGCTGCTGGCTCATAACTGAGCGGCCGTGGAAGTCCAAGTCCCAGGCAGAGCGAGTCCTGACCTCCAAGGAACCATCTCAGCATTCCTGTCCCTGCCTCTTGCCAGTTGGCAGGAAGCTGTATTTTCAAATGCTTCCCCTTGGCCCATTCCTGTCACCTTTGCTTCCCACTCGCCCCTCACGATCTGATTTCAAATTAAGGAAATGGTTTCTAACATGTTCTTAATAGAATTTCTAATTACTTTTATGCCCTTTGTTTTGCGGTGTTCAGAAATGGAAGAGTAGAGCTGAATGATCCGTGTTAGAATATAAAAACACGGTTTCTACCTGGAAATGTTTCCTGTTGAAAAGCCATATGTATGTAACTCAATACTTACATATTCCATACATAACCGTGTCCAAGATACATGCTCTTTTATTTTATGTTTTTTATTGAGTTTAAGAGGAAGGAAAAAGGAGAGAGAGGTAGAAATATCAATGATGAGAGAGAATTATTGATCATCTGCCCCCTGCATGTCCCATTGGGGATGGTGCCTGTAACCCGGGCATGTGTCCTGACCAGGAATCAAACCGTGACCTCCTGGTTCATAGGTTAACACTCAACTGCTGAGCCGTGCGGGGCAAGATATATGCACTTTCTGAGCCTAAATGTAGTCATTTAAGAAGGAAACAGCTTGAGACTAAAAATATAGCATTTAGAAATGCTCAGGGTTGAAATATATGTGACATAGGCACACCAGCTTATGCTCTCATTCCCAAGGACAGACTTCAATATGTTTTCATGGTATTCTTGCCCAATTAGCTACATCTAAGATCAAAATCCATTCCCAATATAGAAATAAAGATGGGTTAGCTAATACTTTAAATCAGCTCTAACCTGATTCTAGGACAGTGCTAGGAAATAATGTAGAGTCATTAACTCAGAAGCAAAAATGAAGAAGGATTTTGAGTATAGGGGAAGCAGAATCTAGAATTATTCTGAAGTTCAGCAAGAGGCTAGAGTCTGTAGGAAAACACTGGACATATGCCACCAGTGGGGCCCTTATAAGAGTAAGGTCAGAGCAAGAATCTTTCCTTGTGGATGTTGGGGAGATAGGCTGTTTTCTCTTACTTAGCTTACTGAGCAATCCTATTCCCAGAGTATGTGACACCAACAGAGTGTTATAATAAAATGATTTAATCTAGAATCATATTTTTAAAGGGATTTATCTTGTTTCTCTCTCTTCCCTTTCCATTTTCTGGATTTAAAAAAAAATAATAAGAAGATAATGCAAGGCCATTGTTGTTAGGCGGTTGAATTTTGACCTATGAACCAGGAGGTCACAGTTTGATTCCATATCAGGGCACATGCCTGGGTTGTGGGCTCAATCCCCACTAGGGGTGTGCAGGAGGCAGCTGATCAATGCTTCTCTCTCATCATTGATATTTCTATATCTCCTTCTCCCTTCCTCTCTGAAATAAACTCATATATACTTATCTATGATATATGGTATTTACATATAAGTTAACATGTAAAGTGCCTTGATGTGCTCACACATAGAAATGGACAGGAAGCGGCCTGAGCATTCTCAGACCACAGGAAAGACTCTGCAATCAGCCCCTTGGGATGTAGCCACTCCATCTGTGTCATGCCCTCTGGGTTTTGGTGACATCACTGATTATTCATTCCCAGACCCGCTCATCCCATCACTGCTACACACCGGGCAGTATTGCTCATTGTTCCCCACTGATTAGAATGCTGTGATTTATACACAGGTGACGCAAAGGAAAAAATGAGACCCAGGCCATTACTGGCAGGTGAATTTTTCTAGTTGCTTGACTCTTGGGTAATCAATCTTCTGCGGAGTATTCCCCTTTACTTACTGTAGGGTTTCACAAAGTGACTTTTTACACCAAAACTGGACAGAATTCCAGGTATGTTCAGTTTTAAAATGCAATTGAAACATCACTTTTTTCATGACAATATGAGTATCTAATTTTCCTTACAATTGTCCTTCCTGTGAAAACACTCATGATTGATGCAAATACTCTAAATTGACACACTGAAAAGGCAACGTACAACGTGCGAAAATTAATATGTCACATTTGTCCGCACTCAAACACTCAAGCTGGCTCACATCCACCAATGCCTCTTGGGGGAAATATGCAGACAGCACCAGTGCTGTTAAACTCAATTGTGCACCTTTGGACCAGTGTTCAGAGTCAAAGCTCTATATTTATTTTTAAAAATATATATTTTATTGATTTTTTAATAGAGAGGAAGGGAGAGGGAATAGAAAGCTAGAAACATCGATGAGAGAGAGACATCGACCAGATGCCTCCTGCACACCCCCTAACAGGAATGTGCCCTCAACCAAGGTACATGCCCTTAACTGGAATCAAACCTGGGACCTTTCAGTCTGCAGGCTGACACTCTATCCACTGAGCCAAACCAGTTTCGGCTCAAAGCTCTTTAAACACTGCCTTCCCACAGTCCCTCCTCTTGACAGGGAAAGAACACAGGTCATGAAAGGAGACATCACATAGTATGAGAGAAGGAGAAGTGCGCTTTCTCTTTCTAAGTATATTTTTATTGATTTCAGAGAGGAAGGAAGAGGGAGAGAAAGATAGAAACAAGAATGATGATAAAGAATCATGGATCTCATTGATCAACTGCCTCCTGCATTCCCCCTACTGGGATTGAGTCTGCAACCAGGCATGTGCCCTGTCTGGGAATCAAACTGTGATTTTCTGTTTTATAGGTCAATGCTCAACTCTAGCCCTAACCCTAACCCTACACGCCAGCCAGGTGAGAAGTGCCCTTTCTTAATCCATGGGTCTGACCCACCTCATTTTTACATCCTCTGAGGAGCAGGGAACATTTCTCCGTTCCCCTGGCATCTCACATAGCATTCAACCAGTCCCCTGCACAGATCAGGTGTTCACATGTAATAATTGCAGCCGTTTTGGCATTCATAGAACCGTGAAGGGCTAGGAAGGTGGGGGTTCATTAAAGCCTACAAAAAAAGTGGGAATTGGACAGAAAGAAAAGTTGCATTGATGAGTATAGTTTCCCAGAGAGTAGTTATGTTGGTTGGTCTTTACCTATCAGCTCAGCATTTGGCAAAACTATCTGAGATTTGGCAGATGAGCCCTTCTCAGGTATATGGAAATATAATTTTTCATTCAATTCAATGATGGAAAAGAGAAATGATAGGATGCTCCTAATGCTACTCACTAGATTGTAGATAAAAAGCCCAGAGAAAGCCCTACTGTATGTAGCATGATTTTCAATGACTTGCTTTGTGACCTTGGAAAACTCACTTGACTGCTCTGAACCTCACTCGTCTTAATATTTGTCAAATTAAGTGACTGAAAGGGATAAACTGAAGCTTCTCTGGAAACTAAAAGTCAATGATTTCTAAGATGCATTCAGAAAAGATCAAAACACTTCAGTTCAAAATGCCCTTTCGACCAGAAAATTAAATTACCAAAGTACTCGTCTGATCCATCAGCGGTTCTCAGAAGCCTGCATGGATGACTCTGAACTGTGGCCAGATTTGGGTATTCCTGGTAATACCCACAGTATTATTAGGAAAGCATTGACTAAGAGTCAGACCAGCCCGAGAAAGGTCAAACCTTCAAAGATTTATTTCAGTGTGGGCCTTGTGCTAGTCAGAACCATCCAACTGCTGAGGTCTGGGTTTATAGAAAGTTTTGGTTTAAGATGTGGGAAATGCATCAAAAATTAAGTACTTAATCAGAGGAAGTTATGGGCACAGAGAGAGGAAGAGGGGGAAGGTCATTGCACTAAGCTTCTTATGAAAAGGTAGCCTCAATTTTACATTTTTTCTGTATGATTAATGCTTCTTATAGAAGTGGCTACTGTGTTGTTGTTGTTGTTTTAATTTTCTTCATTTCCTTTTAATTTCAAGAAAATACCAGGTACCTGTTTTGTTTTTGTTTTTTGTTTTGTTTTGTTTTTTAAAGATTCAAATAATATAGAATACAAACTAACATCTGAGTAACCATTCTTCATTTTTGGATCACACAATGCTGATCCATTTGTCTGACCATACTATACAAGTAGCTATAGCTTGGTATCACATATTTAAAAAACAAAACAAAACAAACAAACAAACAAACAAAAAACAACAACAAAAAACCCTTCTTTTAAAAAATATTTTTGTAGATTTTTTACAGAGAGGAAAGGAGAGGGATAGAGAGCCAGAAATAATAATGAGAGAAAAACATCAATCAGCTGCCTCCTGCACCTCCCCCCCAAACACACACACTGGGGATGTGCCCACAACCAACATGAATGCCCTTGACCAGAATCAAACCTGGGTCCCTTCATCTGCAGGCCAACACTCTATTCACTGAACCAAACTGTTTAGGGCTAAAAAAAACACCATCTTTTAATGAATGTATATAGGAATAGCATATAGACACACTAATATTGTACATAAACAAGTTTCTAGATTCAATCTCATCATGTGATTTGAGAATTTTATCCCATGGGCTGTGCAGTTCTGTGTCTCCAAATGCTGGCATAAAATCCATTGTCTGAGTGCACTTGAAATTACCTGCCCCTCCGAACACTCCTTGAGTTAGTTTGAAGTCCTTGCTACTTTTACAACTCATGTTCTGATTTAATATTCATAGTTTGCTAACAGTTTCTGATACTTTTTAGAACTAGAATGGGTATGACTTTTGAATAAATAATTCCATCCCTTCCATGGACTACATATTATAGAAGAAAAGCACATCCTTTATCTTAGACTTTAAGGAGGTGGCCTATATTAGAGTCTTGCCTTTTTCATTATTGGCTATGCTACATGACAGAATTAATTGCTCCCAGGCTCTTTAAATATCTCCTTAATCTGAAAAATGGTTAGTTGTTTTGTAAGCATAAAGAAGAAGAAGAAGAAGAAGAAGAAGAAGAAGAAGAAGAAGAAGAAGAAGAAGAGGAGGAGGAGGAAGAGGAGGAGGAGGAGGATAGAAAGGAAAAAGGGGAAGGAGAAGGTGAGGAGAAGAAGAGAGAATATGCTCTCTAAAATAGCAAGAGTAAAATGAAACACTTTTAAGTGTTGAAATCTATACTAATAAAAGAGAAGGATGCAAATTGACCGCACCTTCATGACACCCACCAGCTAATCAGGAGTGAGTATGTAAATTAACCTAACAAAGATGGTGGGTTAATTTGCATACCCAGGCTCTGAGCAGCAGTGGGCAGGCAAGAGCAGTGATGGGCAGGATGCTTGCATCATCATCATCGCTATGGTGACAGTGCAGGCTTTCTACATCACCTCAGCCACTCTGGGCTTATAGGCAGCATGAAAAGGCAGAGAGGCAGCTCTGGGTCAGAGCAAAGGCAGTGCCAGCAGCTAGGGGAAGGAAGTCCCATTCTTGCACGAATCTTCGTGCATCAGGCCTCTAGTATAAAGGCAACCAAACTGTGCTCTTTTTAGTCTTTTCAATGATGATTATGGCAACTACCAAGCCAACACTGTTGTAGAAATTCAGATGGCCTTAGAGAGCAGATGCTCATCATCGTGCATTGTGGTTCACAGGATGACACACTCATTCATATACAGTCCCAGACTCAGGGCATCTCAGAGGAATCCCAGGGCCTGTCGACCACATTACATTGTTTGTAACTGGTATGTCCGTCCTATTGGCTATAGAATCCCAAGGAGGACTTTCTTTAAGAAACATTCTCAAATGCATTCACTTCTCCATCTTCAAATTGGTATGAAAACTTCCAGGGGAGTTGTAATAGAAGCATTCTTAAAACTCAGAAAGAACATATCTCTAAATTTTGTAGAACTTGATCACATAAATCTGCTTCAGAAAAATAAGTGGTATGACTTTATATAAAGAGGACAAAATAATTGATATAATTTGTTTATACTCCAAACTAAATAAAAAATCATAAGTAAAGAAAGCTTGTGCTTATAGAAATGCTTTTATTAGATTGGCCGAGTTTGTGTTTTGATCAGGAAGTTACTTTTTTCCTATTATTTTTATTTTCATGGCAGGGTAGTTTTATTGGACAGAGAAATACAGCTTGAAGCATAAGTATATTGGAATCCTAAATTATGTCTCCTTAAAAAATAGTAAAATCTTATTGACATGAATACTTTATATCCAAGCCTTCTAAGACAATTCTTACTGCACAATTGGATCTTTTAACTAATCTAAGTGTCACCTATATATAGTGTATAGAAATTCTATTATTTTCTGCTTCCCATAACAGCTTGGAAATTGCACAGCCTACTTTAGCATTCTTTAGTCTTTAACAAGTAAGACTGGGAATTAAGGAATAATCAGTAATGGTTATCTGCCTTTTCCTATTTAAGAACAATAATGGTGCTCAGTCATCCCGAACAAGGCTGTTAATTAATCATTGTAGCTATGCAGGTTGAAGTCCCAATGTTATCATCATTGAAGCATAGCAGTAATATAAACTCCTGCTTAAGTGCTTTTGTTCTGTGAAATAAATCTTTGCGTTACAACCATTCCTAATCATTTATTAAAAGTATAACATTTTGCCATTATCATACTTGATTGTGATGTTTTTAAGCCATTTATTTGTTTTATCTCCTTGCTAGCACAAATTTAATTTGCTAGAATTTTAAGCATGCAATGGATTTGGTAGGAGGGGAACAGGAAACCTCTCTAAAAGAATGAACTCATAAACAATGAAAGACAAAAATTAAGAAATAAGAAAACATTAATCTGAATGGCCACACTGACTGGTTAGTCAATGGACATTTAGCACAAAATAAAGAGTGTTGAAATTATTAGATTCAGGGATAGAACACAACCCAAAGAAACAACCCACGATAATATTGAGTTAGTCATACTATCTGAACCAAATAAAACTTTCTCTTGGCTTGGAAGGAATGTTTGTCTCTAAATTGGAAGTTGAGGTAATAGCCCAATTTGCTTTTAATGTCGTATCTGTGAATAACTCAAGTGAGATTACTAGTTTATAGTTTCTAGGGACCTACATCCCCCAGGAAAGATAATCTTTTAAAGAGACTTTTCCTAAACACATACAAATGGTCTCTACTTTTATCCATATCACAGACATTGCAAATTAACTTAACAGGACTGATTATTTGTCAAGAAACACCATGCAGCACTGAATACTTAGGAGAAAGTGGTGCCAATCCCATCATCCCCCAGTGCAACAAGGGAACAGGATGCTGTCTCCTGGTGCTCTTCTTCAAGCACACGCTGACCAAAGCCTTGAATGACATCTAACACACGTTATGGAGAAATTTAAAATCACTAATTGTTACACACATAGACCAGAGCATATACAACCAAACAAATGTTGACTTAAATATATATAATTGATTTCAGAGAGGAAAGGGAAGGGAGAGAGAGACAGAAACATCAATGATGAGAGAGAATCTTTGATTGGCTGCCTCCTGGACAACCCCTACTTGGGATCAAGCCCACAACCTGGGCATGTGTCCTGATTGGGAATCAAACCATGAACTCCTGGTTGGTAGGGCTACACTCAACCACTGCTCAGGCCGGGCCAAATGCTGACTTTTTGAAGTAGGTACCTAGGAAGCTTGCAGATTTATTCCAATGTATGACCTCATCACAAAACTCCAGAACTCCCCCTTCATGTCTTTTCATATGTGTTCAACTAAGAGACCGGAAATGGGAAACCATTTCCCAAGCAGAGATAGTTTGGGATGGATTCACTACCGCATTCTGAAATTGGACCATGATTTTAATCAAACTTGAGTTCGGTCACTAATTCTATCATTTACTGCCTGAAAAACTGTAATGTTACTGTGAGTGACTAAATGAATGAACATTTGCCTAAGTTAATATATGGTAATTTTACTTCTTAATAGAAAATCTCTCCTTGGCCACACTGACCCTACATTTTGATATAGTACTGAAAGGAAAATTGGCTAATATGTGAAAATACTTTTGTCACCAAGAAACTTTCCTCCTCTTTTCTCTCATTGAAACATGCATCGGGTGCCTGCTATGTGCCATGCATTGTACTAGGCAGACTTAACACAAAAACAGACATTTTATGTCCTCCCATACCATAGAGTCTAATGGAAAAGGAAAACAAGTAACCAGATAATGAGAATGCTTTCTGATTAGAGCTATAATAAAGAAAGCAAAGGACATGTGAGACTAATAGGAAGAAGGAAGGAGAAGTGAGTTTAAGGAAGGCTTCTTAGAGAAGAATTGTGGATCTGGAAAAACACATAGAAGTTATCATATCACCTCTAATGGAATGAATACTTATGTCCCCACATAAATCAAATGTTGTAACCCTACCTCCCAGTGTGTTAGATTTAGGTGATAATTAGGTCATAAGTATGGAGTCTTCCTGGCTGAGATTAGTGACTTTATTAGAGACCTCAGAAAGCCCTCTTGCCCTCTCTCTGAGGACACAAGAAGTCAACAGTCTAAAAGCCAGAGATGGCCCTCAGCAGTGCCAGATCAGGCTAGCACCCTGATCTTGTACTTCCAGCCCCCAGAACTGTGAGAAATATGTTTCTGTTGCTGATAAGCCACCCAGCCAACTGTATTTTGTATGACACCCCAAACTGACTAAGACTTTGCTTCATTGTCAGGTGAAGGCATTGCAGTCTAAATAGAATAATTCATTAATACAGAATGGAATGATTTTTCACAGATTTTAACTGTGAGTGATTTTAACACATCTCTATTTATGGGTTCAGTGCTTTGTGACCAGTCTATCTGAAGAAAGTCTATCCATTCTGCTTTATCTAGGGAAGATCCAATGTATGTCTATTGTCCTGAAGTAATGGTGATAATTCACTCCTTTCACTCTGGAAAGGGTTAGAAAACAAGTGATACAGTTTGGTCCCTTAGTGTATGAAGTAATGTGTGGTCCTAAGATACACATAACCAAGACTCATTCAAGAAAGTGTAGCATTAGGAATGATGACTCAAGGGAAGTAGTTGTGAGATTAAAAACTATTTTTAATATGTTTACTGGTTGTGAACAAGTTATTGAACCTCTGAGCCTCAGTTACCTCTTATGTGTAATGAATTGGGCGTGGGGCTATGGTATTTACCTTAAGAGTGTGTTTTAAAGATTGAAAATGTTACTGTCTGTGGAATTTTGAGTACAGCCTGGCTTATATTCCAACCAAATATATGTTAGCAACTATTATAGTGTCAGCTGTTTTTCACTAATTTATTCCTGTAACCATATTCATGGAGAGCATCAGAGCAAAAAAATTAAAGGCATGCTCTGGGACCAGACTATGGAGGTTGGAATTGTGGTTCTGCCATGTCTGCATATAAAAGCTATAGAACCTTGGACAAATAACTAAACCTCTCTGCGTCTAGTTTCCTCATCAGTGAAATAGAGATATTAAAAAATATATATCTACCTAATAAGGTTATTAATGGTGTTGAGTGTTATGGAGAGAATATTTAGAACAGTTTTCATAATAAGAAAGTGCTGTCACAGATATCATCGCCTCCATCATCAATATTACACCATGATCATCTTCACCAGCATCATTACTAGCACCATCATCATCACCATTATCATTGTCTACATCATCATCATTATCATCATCATTTGTTGTTATGTCTATTTTTAGGCTAATTTTTGAGGCCATTACAAACTTTCTTTGGCTCTAAAGATCCTAGATGTATATACTACATATTGATAATGATATTTCTGCAAAGTTCCATATTTGGTATGAATACCAAATAAATGTTATCTAATTTCTAATCTATAATTTTGACTTTCATTACATTGGACCTTCATTAAATGTTTCTGGGACTTGTCTTCCTAAAACAAAAACACAAAAACAAACACAAAAACACTTTTAAAAAAATATCCACCTCTTTCATGCCCCACTTCAGTACTCTTAGGAATTATTAACAAATAAGATGACTATTGAATACTAAAGCACCAAGAAGTGCCCACTTGATTCATTAATGGTGTTTGACTCCTAGGAAATGCTCTGAAGTACTGAGAGAAGCAGGAGCTGTCTGGTTTTGAGTGTCTCCGTTTTCAGTTCATTAATCAAAGCTCCACATAATGATTCAAGTACTCCACATCATACGTACCTTAGCAAAACCAGCCTGCTGCCATGAAAGTTAACAAAATAATCATGAATGAAAACAAAAGTTCACTGAATTAACATAAATAAAATCCCAATGGCACATACTGTCTTCAACCTCAGGAAGCTTAGATGGACACCATCACAGCCTAACTGCAAAGTGATTTCATTGTATTCCTTTTGAGTACAGAAAAAAAAATGTGGAAGTTCATAGTTGTTGTTTCCCTATGCAGCCCTTTAGAACAGGCATGGGCAAACTTTGGCTCTCAGGCTGGATTCGGCCCATTCGGCTGTTCTATCCAGCCCACACGGAACCGAAAGAGCTGGCCATACCCTTTTATGTAATGACGTTTACTTTGAATTTACATTAGTTCACACAAACACTCCATCCTTGCTTTTGTTCCAGCCCTCCGGTCCAGTTTAAGAACCCATTGTGGCCCTTGAGTCAAAAAGTTTGCCCACCCCTGCTCTACAACCTGGTTCTAAATAATTCTAGTATCATCTCCTCTAGTGAAGTCCTTCAGAAAATCAATGGCGCAGGACACACCAATGTCCTTATTATTTCTTCCTTCCTGTTGTGTTTTCAATTTAACATTTCAAACCTCTGCATATATCTCCAACCATTTTTTATAAGGCTCTTCTCTCAGATCCCTTTTTATCAATCTTTATTCATTTCACCTGGTGAAAATGCCAACTTTGATGCAAAACGTCCTCTGGCATCTGTTGCCTTCATGCCCCAACTCCTAGTCAGGGTCATCCCATGGTCCTTGGTGGCCAGGTGAATGTATCCTTCATTCATCCTTAGCTGCATGAGGGCTGGGTTTCCCTTTTCAGTCATAAATTCTTCAGGAGCAGAGCTCTCTTCGTGACTTCCACTTGGTGTCATTCTTGCCTGGATTTCACCCCACTCTCCAGCAAGGAATGGCAGGTTCTGGGTGTGCAAGAAACATTGCTCAACACATAAACGAATAACTGTGAAATAAGAGTAAAGTTCGATGGTAGACACCAGACGCTGTTGCACACAGAATCTATACTGATGTAGCCCTATGTTCTTAGGCAATATTATCATGGCTTAATTACATGCATGCTTTGGCAAACACAACAGTATCTGTCCTGAAAATTAGAGTTGTCTTCAGTTCTGTCTGGGTCTCTCTGTGTCTCTTCTTACATGCACACACATATGCAGAGGAGGGAGGGGAAGGGAGAGAGAGAGAGAGAAACCTGCCCATAACACCCCTGTGATATTGCCTTTGAAAGGAAGACAACCCCATTAAATTGCTTTTGAAAGAAAGGCACAAAGTGAGGTAGGTATGCTGAACAAGAGACTATCAAAGGCAGGCTTCCCCCTGCTGCCATTCACTACATGAAAGTGTTTGGGAGTTATTCCTCTGCTCGTGTTAGTGGTGTGTGTAATGAGATGAGAAGACAGAAACTCTGGCAACTCTTGGATCCAGTTGTAGCTACTAGATTGGGAGAGGACTATGCCGAGGAATGGTGATTCTGTCAGAAAACCCTGAACATTCAGATGCCTGGAGTGGCCAATAACCACCCCTGTCTTGTCTGTGTATCATTTGGTGTCTAGTGGTATGCAGAGGACATTTTTTTTTCTCACTCTTTTTTCCCCCTTTTCAATCTCATGACCTGAAAAAACTTTTTTTTTAAAATATTTTATTAATTTTTTTACAGAGAGGAAGAGAGAAGGATAGAGAATTAGAAACATCGATGAGAAAGAAATATCGATCATCTGCCTTATGCACACACCCTATTGTGGATGTGCCTGCAACCCAGGTACATGCCCTTGACCGGAATCGAACCTGGGACCTTTCAGTCCACAGGCCGACACTCTATCCACTGAGTCAAACCGGTGTTGGCTGAAAAAACTTCTAAGTGCTCATTTGGTTCACTGTAAAACATAGTCTCAAGAGCAGAAAAAGAGAAACTTACGCCTACTAAGAAGCATTGTAGAAAATCAAAGTAATATTTCTCTCTCTCTTTCTCTCGTCACACACACACACACACACACACACACACACACACACACACACACGTCTATCTAGTTCCATGTAAACAGTAGCCAGCAGCAAAGGAATCTGCCAACTCATTGTGTACCTTCTGGAGGGTCTCCTGAAGGCTGACTTGATTGGTTCTTTTCTGCTTGCATCTGCCTACTTACTGTCTTCGCCTTTATTTTGGCATTCCAAATAAATCATTATTGATTTAGATCCAAGATGGACTTGATGTATTGCAAAATTTGTTCCAAGTCAGGGAGATAATATAAGAGTGAAACACACATTACCCCTGTAGCCTGATTTCAGAGCCTGCGCTCTTCCCCAGTACACTCAATCCTGATTTCCTCTTTTACCCTCATCACTCACTGAACTGTGTTGGGCTAACCACCGGGGCTCTTGACTCCAGGGACTATTTTCTTTCTTGTCTCTTACGTTTCCTCAAGTGAAGCATCATCAAAGTTATTATCACATTTTATGCCACTGAACTCCTTACTTCGAGAAAGGATAAATTCTAACATCTCTGGCAGCGACAGTTAACCAATTTATTTCAATCCATCTCCTAATTCATTGCTAACCCAAGTTACCTGCGTGAAGAAATACACACTGTCTGATGGTTTGCTGAATTTGAAAAACATTAACCTGTTTTATGGAGATGGTTATATATAAATTTTAAAAGGCAAAAGGAAGATCTATAATGATCAAATGCTGGTAAAGGTTTTAAATGCTATGTGTCTCCCTTGAGACCAGAGAAATCTGTCCAAAATCCATACAAAAGTAGAAGCTGAACAACTCCGATTGGAGTTGAGGTAATATTTAGTTTGAAGGTTTATTGCATCTTTAGATTTGTTACCTCCGTGTTGGCAGGGTTTTTGCATTAAAAGACGATTAATCTTGGCAAGCATATAGGCAGGATTTAAATGAGGTGATTGGAAAGTAATTGAAAATTAGATGTATGCAATGATGGAAAGGCCAATAATTTTTACAAAACACTTACTGTGTATGTCAGAACCCATGCTTTATTTTGTTTTGCTTTTTGGCCTTTGCACATAGCAAATAGAAATTCATTAATTCTTTACACAAATATTCCATAAATAGTTATTGCTGGTTATCATTATGAGGAAACTTAAAGTCACCCTCCAAAGACACAGAAATACTAAATGATGTTTTCAGTATTTGAGCTCAGAATTCAATAATTCCACATGGCACGATCAATTCTCTATGAATTGTTTCCTCTTTATTAAGCTTCTTACTAAAAATATACGTATTTATTTTTCTGTGTTCACTTTTTGTTTGTTTGTTTGCTTGTTTGTTTTTTGTTATTGTTAATCCTCACCCAAGGGTATTTTTCCATTGATTTTTGAGAGGGTGGAAGGAAGGAGGAGAGAGAGAGAAACATTGTTGTGAGAGAGACTCATCAATTGGTTGCCTCCTATATGCAGCCCGACTAGGGCTGGGGATGGAACTTGCAACCCAGATACATGCCCTTGACTGAAATCGAACCTGAGATCCTTCAGTCCTTGAGCCAATGCTCTAACCACTGAGCAATCAGGATTGGGCCTATTTATATACTATAAAAAGATGTTTTACTATTCAGAACAGAAAATAGCACAATAATAACACCAGACAGACTGAGAAAAACTGATTACTTCTGGAAATACAGGCCTGGTATCTCAGCAGATGGAATTGCTTTAGAATTCTGATAAAATGTTTTAACATTAGTGCTTATATCCTTTGGAATTTTCTTGTGTCTTATTTTCACATGTCCACTGTACATAGTATTAATTTTTTGCTTTCCCTATATTAAAGAAAGCCTATTTTTGTCTGAATTTGAATCTATGTTTCATTACTCACTATCTGTGAAACTCTATGTAAGATCCTGAGTCTGATCTTAGTGTTCTCATTTAAAAAATGAGGATAATAATCATATAAATTCATAGAAATGTCTACTATAAAATGCTTCAGATCGTTATGCAAATAATAGATGTTCAATAAAAATTCACTAGAATTTTTTGAAAATAGTATTTTATATATCATATATTTATATATATACATATATATTTCATAATCACATCCCTATATGTAGAGAACTAATTCCATATTGCTAGTGCATACATTTAAATTGTGCATTAAGAACTACAAGAAACCTAGTGTGTTGAATTCCAGATGCATTTACATTATACATTTGAAAGTAGTATCCGTTATATTTAGTCTTTGTTTGTGATAAGATCACCAATGTATGTGAGTCACTCAGTGACATTATTGGATGGAAGGCCCAAAGGAGTGTAACTGAGTATTAACGGATATCTTTTCTTCACTCAAGAGGCATATGGGAGGCAGGAAGATACACAGGTTATGAAGCATAGAATTTTAATGAACAGCATTGGGGAATCCCAATGGAATCACAAATCAACCACTGTTCAAGAGAGAAAGAATAGGTTTTAAAATGTATGACCACCAATTCAATATTTTCTACAAGTGCCTGAGTTAATTTAGGAATTAAGTTATACATTTATTCACAAAGGCAAGCGTTTCTGGGTACCTATTCAATGGAAAGCAAACATTCACAAAAAAGTACAACAGTTTAATATCATATAATTTATCTCCCCTAAGTCAGAAGTTGAGATACTATTTACAACAGGTAGATATTAGCTCTAGATAGTACAAATAAATGAAACAAATAGGGGAGCTTAAACCAAGAATTACTTCAGATATCTACTTACTCACTAACTGTGTAATTTATTCTAGTTTCATGCCCAGGTCTTAAGCTACTCTGATAGGTAAGTTCTAGTTCTCTAGAAGTTGGCAGTCCATGATAACATAATTTAAATAATAGATAACATACAGCAATCTACATGCCCGTACAGGCATCACCTCATACTCATTTCTTGGATTTATGAAGATATAGGTGCTATTACTATCCTCTTTTATAAAAGAAGCAACTTGAGAAACTTTTAATCAAGGGGCCATGCTTTCAAAGTCTTCAGTTCTGCTTTGACATTCTGCAACATGGCCGAGAGAATGGGTCTTAAATGCATATAATCTTGAGTCTAATTACTTTTTACCATTCCATTCTCTTTTCATCAGTTTCCCAATTCATTGAAATCTAGACCAGATAATCGTTTGGTGTGTGTGTTTGGGGGGGGGGGGTGCGCTTCTGTGTATAGCAGGATGTTTAACAGTATCCATGACCTCAATGCAAGAAATGCCACCCCCATCCATCCCCCAGTCTTGTTTTAAGATTTGATTTGAAATAGAGATCAAGAAAAAGAGCAAGAGAGGGGAAGGGAGAAAAAGAGAGAGAGGAGAGATATTTGTTGTTCTACTCATGTATGCATTCATTGGTTGATTCTTGCATGTGCCCTAACTGGAAATCAAACCCACAACCTTGACATATCAGGACGTTGCTCCAACCAACTGAGCTACCTGGTCAGGGCCTCCACCTTCAGTCTTAATAATGTTGTCACAGGTTCCCTGGGGAACCAAATTAGTTCCAGTTGAGAACCCCCAGTCGTCATTACTGAGATAGTATAATTTCCATCCATAATGAGGAAGATTTTGACAAGAGCATATACATTCCCATTAAATCTATTTAGCAGGTCTGTACTAAGTTATTATTTATTATTCCTAATATATTTAAAATATAGGCAAGTCCAGAGACATTCTTATTTTCACTTCCGTCTGGAATCCCCAAGACACTCTATAAATACAGAGCACACAAAGAATTCTCAATGAGGGATTAAGAAGGCATGAGGAAACACATTCACATTGTGACTTCTATGACTAAAACATTGTCCACCATCACTAGTAGGCTTAGGCAGCTTACTAGTGATATCACAAAATACCACAGATTAGGTGGCCTAAAAACAGGTATTTATTTTATCTTAATTCTGGATGCTTTTTTTTTAATTTAGAAATTTAAGATGAAGATATTGGTGGGTTTAGTTTCTCCTGCAGCCTGTCTCCTTGGCTTGCAGATGGATTTCTTGTCACCTCTTTGCACCCCCATCCCCATGGTCTCTTCTGTGTCTACAAATGTCCTCTTCTTCTTCTTTTTTTTTAATATCCTCTTCTTATAAGAATCCCAGTAAGATTGGTTGAGCAACCCTTGGTCCTCACTAATATTACCTCATTTAAACTATATAACCTGTTTAATGATACTGTCTCCAAATTTATTCTTAGGCATGGGGGTTAGGGTTTCAACATATGAATTAAAAGGAGACAAGTTGAGTCCATATCAATTTTGTTTGCTCAAAAATTCAGTCTTTCAATTATAAAATGAGTGTATTTTATTGGGTCAGGTTTTTCCCACCCATAAACTTTAGTCATTGTCATAGTGTCATTATGATTTGAACTCTGTCCCCAGAATATCTTTACTATTTTTGTTGATGTTTTTAAATCAAATTGCTGTTTAAATTTTAAACATATTTAAAAGGAAATTTTAAATCATTACAATGAATGGAAAACAAACCTAGTTCCTTACCTTAGATATAAAGATTGTTAAAAATTTTAAATGAAAAAATATATATCTTTATCATGCTCCAACATAAGGCTTTTAGTCTAAGGTCCATTCTATCTCGATTATAATAGCATGTGTAAGAAATGTATTGGAGACACATTAGCGACAGACTGATTCATTCTCCTTGATGTATCCAGAGGGAATGAAAGAAATCTGAGATGAGAATTAGTTTCTCACTATAAGATCCAAGGTTAATTATTGCCTTGCCAGCTTGCCATCTAAAACCATCTTGAGTTTCACTAAAAATCATTCTGATTTATACCTTAGTTCACATCCCCCACTCTGGCAAACCCTGTACCAGTTGATTTGTAATTCTCTCAGAGATCCTACCAATCTTTTAGGATGTGTAAGTGTCGACTATTAAAGCAAGTAGAAAGTCAAGTTAATAGCAAAAGTTATGGGGTTAACTGTAAGTCAAATGGATTGAGTGGTGTCATTGAATGATGTCTTTATCATTGACATGAGAATGCTGTACAGTTCAGTTCAGCCCTAATGCGACTGTCTTCAAAAGTTCAAATACAAGAGACTACTTTTGCCTTTTTGGTACACATATCCAAGAGTTTTGCAATAATTCATGAGATGATGGACAGAGATTGTTCTATGATTGATAAACTCAGGGGACATAATGTACCATATTTGAAGTAGGTGTTATGGTGATTCGTTTAATAATGACACGAGATGTCAAAGATTAAAAATATCAAGGGAAAATGTCTATGTAATATGCAAATGACTGTTAAGTGCTAGCATTTTTAACTAGATAAGGACAGAAAGCACATGCACCAGAAAGACAGACTTGAATATCATTCTATCTCACATAGACATCTGGAATATTTTCAAGTTCAATGCTGGAGGGAGTTTATGAATCTCACAGAGCACCTTTCTTTCTCAGAGTTCGGGGATGTAAATACCACATCAAAAAGTTGAAAATCATATGAAAACATAGTGAGCAGAAGGATACAATGTTTTTATTTAGCAAGAGCTAGTCTCAATTTTTGAAAAAGAGCTGGATTTATTAATTAATCCTATTTTACTACCCATTCTCTATGGATCAAGGTTGGGAGGGATTAATTGTAATGTCTAGTATTTTTTAGATATTTTGACAATAAAAGCACAAAAGTAATTCTTTTTTTTTCCACATCTGGGGAAAGCCCAAGAATGTCTCCTCCCACACCACTATATAACCGGTTCTCCCACTGCTCTTTCTGCAAGAGTCACTACATCTGCCTTGGTTTACTTAGTATTTCCCAAAGTGTGGTACGTGCACCCCCAGGGGTACGGGAAGAGTTTGGTGGGGGTACAAGTTGCACCAGAGTTTGGTGAAAATATGCACTGCACTGTGCTTAGCTGCGCCTAATTCTACGTTCTCATGAGTCAAGTCAAGACAGTCTTGTGAGGAGTGAGATGGTCCGGTGTGCAAATAAATGCTATTTATAATATAAATTTTATTTATATTTTATTATGAATAATTTTATTTTTCATTTATTGTTATTTTGTGTTGCACCAAAAAATAAATATATTTTGATTGTTATTAAAATACACCCACATTTTTTTTTTGACAAGGGCTACTCAGTGTTATGAAAATTATAGAAGGGGTACATATATGTCAAAAGTTTGGGAAACACTGGAAAACATAAACTCAAAAAAGAATGGAAAAGGTGCACAGAATGCTTATTTATTAGATTGCTTCAGAGTAGGTCCCGAAAAGAGGCTGCCTCAACTAAGGAAAACCAGGTTATAAGTCAACTCACTCCTGTAGTTGTCTATGTATGTTTAGACTATTCATTTTACCTGTTGTCTTTCATTTTCTTCCCGATAAAATAAGACAGGAATTGATTATTTCTAAGCTACATTGAGTGATGAAATTTTACATTTAATTCAAGGGCAGTGTGGGTATGGTGGGGTGGTGTGGGGAATCTTAAGGTAGTCATATTGGAATCAAGATAAAATAAATGATAGTTAATATGCACTTTAACTTACAGTATTCTAACACTGCAAATTGCTTGGAAGACAAAACAAATGTGGAGTAGAAAGATAGAGGAAAAGGCCAAATGTCAATATTTGTAGGTGGTGTGATAGTCATTTTGGAAGATGCAGTTGAAACAACTGAAAACCAATTATAGTAAAAAGTGAAATCCATGGCATTTGGGAGATGCAATATGCATAAAGATAATGCAATACTTCCCTCCACATCTGCAAGAACCCATTAACCATCATAACAAAAACTTCCTTTACAAAGTAAAATGCAGATTAAAAATAACAAGAAATGTGAGGGACGCATATAGAGAACACACAAAATTTGTTTAGGGACCACAGAATGTTTTAATGAATTGAGAGACATACTATATTTTGTGCTAGATTTAGTGGTCATTAATACCAATAAAATTTTTGATTCTTCAGGAATTGATACATGGATTTAATATCATTCCAATTAAAATCACAGTGGGGTGAATGGGATTAAGAAGCAATTTTATAAATACTCTACATTTCATGTGGAATAAGAACAAAATAGAATGCTCAATATTTTTAAAATAAATATTGTGATATTGGTAAAATGAAGTTTGCCATGCTGGATATTAAAATACACCATATTAATAGTTTACATTATTCACCAAGTTGGTGGCTGACCAAGGATTGGAATCTTGATCATCTGACATCAGATTTTGGGCCACTAGCCACTATGGGATGGAGCTAGAAATAAAGTCAGAAGCAAGATACACCCATATATAAATGCGAAGATAAAAGGATCAAAATTTAATCAGAGAGATGAGAATTTATGAAAAATTAGGTCATCAGGTCCAGCCAGTAGGGCTTAGTGGTTAAGCATTGACCTATGGACCAATAGGCCACAATTCTTTCTATTCTGTCAGGGTACAAGCTCAGGTTGCGGGCTCGATCCCCAGTAGGGGGCATGCAGGAGGCAGCCAATCAATGATTCTCTCTCATCATTGATATTTCTATCTCTCTCTCCCTCTCCCTTCCTCTAAAATCAATAAAAATATTTTTAAAAGAATGGTAACTTTTGCTTAAGATAAAAGAAAACCAGAACAACAACAATACAAAAAAAAAAGGAAGAAAAAAAGGAAAAACCACATTCAGTTTTAATGGAGTAAGGTGATGTGTGCTGAATTGCTCTGGATAGAAGGAGAATTTAGAGCTGTTCCGCAGTACTCTGTTCTTCTATTCATGGATCAAATGCTTATTGAGTGACTATTGTGACTAAAGAATTGTTTGGATCCATCAGTGAATAATAAAGACAGAAAGCACTGTCCTTTTGTAGCTTAAATTATATTCGGGTTTTGAGTGAAGACAGAAAAACAATATCCATAATAAATAAATGTCTGCACGGTGTGCCCTCCTAGGAGTGATTAATGCTATGGGTGAAAAGGCAGAGAGGAGTAGAAGGACAGGAGAGAGATCTGCAGGTGAGGAGGGATGGGGGAGGAAGTGGAGAATAAATAAATATGGAGAAATAAATTGGAGGAGAAATAAAACAGCCAAGTAGACAAATTATGGAAGTAAAGAGAGCCTCAAGACACAAAGCCAATAAGAATTTAGTCAAGTGAGGAAATAGGAGACCTTGCTAACCAGGAGAATGCAAGACTGCTGGGAACCTACAGACATCTTGGGGAGAGTATTCCAGGTCCTGGGATAGGGTATGGAAGCAGGAATGATTGACATTTAAAAAAATTATTTTACTGATTTTTACAGAGAGGAAAGGAGAAGGATAGAGAGCTAGAAACATTTATGAGAGAGAAACATGGACCAGCTGCCTCCTGCACACCCCCCACGGGGATGTGCCACAACCAAGGTACATGCCCTTAATGGGAATCGAACCTGGGGCCGTTGAGTCCACAGACCGACACTCTGTCCACTGAGCAAAACCGGTTTAGTCACGATTGACATTTTTAGAAAAGTATGACCTCTATTAATGTCTCCAAGGAGGGGAGGGAAGGTGGTGACAAAGGGACAAAGAGGAGAAGTGACTTCTGTGTCTAATACATCTGTTTATTGGCTGAGCCAGAGCTAGAACTCAGGTCACCTGCATCGAAGACTGACTAGTTTGCTTTCTAATCCTACTTTGAGCTTTGAACACACTCTCTCTGATTACCATACACATATGACCCTGACGTGGTCTCTCTCTTCAAGGTATGTAGAATCATGTGATATCATATTAAATCCATTGACAACATTATTCTGGGCAGGCAGGGGGAAAATAACATACTAAACATGGATGAATGGGTATCTTGACCAAAATACTTTTACCACTTTGCAACCGGAGTGTAATCTTTGGTGAGTAATTTATATTAAATCTAATAAAAAGTATGTCATGGAGTTTATGGCCACACGCACCACAAATCAGCAGTGAGAGCTGCAGCGCGTGTGAGTGAATTATGCCCGCTGTCCCAGGCATGCAGGCGAAGGCAATAAGACACTTTGAAACGCAGGCAAGTTTCAAACTCTGACTCTTAAAAAAGTTCTCGCGAAAGTGCCTGCGTTTTCCCAGCGGCTGCATACGTTTTCCTGACACAGCCCGTGGTTGGGCAAGGGGTCCCAAGGTGTTGGCATTAAATCCCCACTCACATAGTAAATCCTTCAGTGCGGGAGGCTGAGCTGACAGCACCTCAGAGATGCTTTTCCATAAACAAATGGCATTCGCTGCTCGCTTTTCTCTTTGTTTCCGACAAGAATGGTAATGGGGAGCTGAGACACTTAAACAGAACAAAGGAGAGAAAGGCCTTCAGTGAAAGAACCCTCAGACAACAGGAATATTCTTGAGGATGGTCTGCTGCCTGGGACTGAATTACAAACGCCCCTTCTTTCCAACTAATGGATGAAAACTTTCTCAATGGACTTGTATCCCACAATAATTATGGCGGAAGGAGAATGCTCTTGTTTGCTTCATAATTCTGCCTGGTATTTAAGTACCAAATCTCCGGGTGTAGGCAGACCTGAGTTTCAATCTCAGGCCAAGCCATGTGAAACTAGACACTGTAATTCAAATGGCTGGGGCAAAGTTTAATCTTCTGTAAACGAGGACTGGTGTTTGCATCTAATGCATAGGGCATTTGCTCCTTTTGATGGATAGTTTTCATGCAACTGATTGATCACATATCTGGCATGTAAAAACATTAGTATGAATATATTGTGTTGCAGCACCAGTGGGTGACCATTTCAAACAATTAGAGGTAGCTAGCACTGATATCACAGGGAATGTTAGATGAGTTGATATGTCTGATGTCATCCAGGTCAGTGTTCATGCAGATGAAGAATTTAGTCTGGTAGTAAATGGGAGAACACTAGGAATAATACTTATTATTGTTGTTGTTGTTGTTGTTGTTGTTGTTGTTTTACCAAGCTTGGTGAGAGTCTACTACATGCTATCAGCCATGGGAAAACTACAGCCCACGGGCTGGATCTGGCCCGTTCAGCTGTTCTATCCAGCCTGCCCAGCTGAAAGAGCAGAGGGTTCTCTTGCTCTCCTCTACGCTCCTTCACCAGCAGCCCAAGATGAGAGTGCCAGCATGGTCAGGTTGCTTTTGTTCCAGCCCTCCAGTCCAGTTTAAGAACCCATTGTGGCCCTCTAGTCAAAAAATTTGCCCACCTCTGTCTACATATATAGATATTTTGATCAGAACCCTACAGTAAACCATCAAATATTTTTTAATCTATTAGATAAAGGAATGTGATATATATAATGAATTTTACAAAGCTACAACGAGGTGATAAAAAAATTTAACTTGAATTCTAGTCTTTTGAATGAACATAAAAATATTCTTTAAGCTAATTAGGATTATATCATAGCATTCATGACTTTAGCAGTTTGTCTGTACTATCTAGAATATAATTATGAGAACTGTGATAAGTATTTTTGAGGAGCTTATAAGATTGTAATAACTGGAAAGGCTGATTAACAAAACCTGCAAAAAAATACTGTTAATGAAAAAAGGGATATGCCACGTTGATGAACAGGATTACTTAATATACTTCAAAGTTGCCAATTCTCCATCAAATACATTTATAAGTATTTGGAAGTTTAATGAAATTTGAAATCGCTTTTTTTGGGGGAAATTTAGGTAAGGACAAGAGGCTCGTGGAACCTCAAGACAATCATGAAAATTTGAGTAAATATAGCTTTGCTCTATTATATTTAAAACATTATCCAAATGTATTATTAAAAGTGCATGCTTTTGCTGAAATAGACAAAAATAAAATGGAATTCAGAACAGTGTATGTGTGATAACTTAGATTATGATTGAGATAGAGGATCTAAACTCAGGAAACAACAGATATGCTATGGAGACACTGAGAAAACTCTCATTACATGTGAAATAATAATAATAAGTATTTTCAAACTTGCAAAAGTCAACCTTCACGGGCTTGCATATTTAATATGAAATTCAGGGTGATTAAGGTAATAGAGGAAATAATAATGGCATTATTTAGCAAGGATTTCTTGTATCAGTCCCTGGAAAACACAAACTATATAAGAAAAAGAAAAGGTGAGTTAAGTTAATCTCCATTAAATTTAAGAATTTATATTCAAAACAACGAAAACGTAGACAAATAGAACAGACATCTGTCAAGTCAGAATAAGTTATTTGCAAAAGTTAAAACTGGAAGTGAATAATAACTTGAATTTATAAGGTTCTGCTGCAAAACAAGAATATGATGGGAAATCAAGAGAAATAGATACATTATATGAATAGAAAAGTAGCAGGAGGGAATACAAAAATATGGCATGTACATGACAAAAAGTGCAAGCAACAAAAGAAATGACAGAACAAAGGCCAATCACTTTGCATTGTCATTTTAGTAGAGTACGGAGTTTGATAACGCTTGAGAAATAAGAGCATAGATAGCCCCCGGCTGCCATTTCAAAGAGCAATGGCCTGTAGGAGGTATGTTTATTTGCTAGAAGCAAACATCACACCCTTGGTTGAATTATTCCAGCCAGACACTGTCAGGAATGGTCACATGATGCCTACGTGAGTATATCTTAAGAGAGCTGTTACTACGAATGACAGGAGTTAGGATTTCAACTTAGATATCCCTCTGTACAATGAGGTAGTTCTCTGATAGCGCCTATAAACACTGATGTGTTGGGGGTGCCTCCTCCTTCATAAATCACTTTCTCACTAGGAGTTGGAGACAAACATGATTTCTGTCATTTGTGGAATTCGTGAATAAACTGTAGCATGTGCATTTGTTTAAATACTAAATAGTGTTTTGATAATTCATGTTATATTTACACATATTGAATTTATATACAGAATTGATTCACATTATTGGTATATAGCCACTTATAGAGATGGAAAATCTAGTTTTACATATATATGTTGAGTATGTTTATGTGTGTGTGTGTGTGTGTGTGTATATATATATATATATATATATGCATTTTTCCCACAGTTGCTGCACCAATCAGTTGAAATAATTTTTAAAAAATAATTTCTGCAATTTTCTGCCTATATTTTATCAATATTTTAAATAATTTCTCATGAGCACAACTTTGTTACTATGTACACAGAGTACTATGTTCCAAATGTACAAAAATCAGGAAACTATTTGAGGTATTCTAAGCAGAAAACATAATGTATGGGATAACAACGCTATCAACGGAAGATAGTTATTTAAAAAAAATACTGATTGTAGAGACTTGATTGTGCTCTGATCTGAATTGTCTGGGTATTTATAATGTATCAGGCATTCATGATTCATCAGCCAAATGGGAATGGCTAATGTGCCCATTCTAGGGACTTGTGATTTTTTTAAAAAATTAAGGTAACTTATATAAAGCACTTAACACAATACCCAGATCATCATGTGTGTCCTGATCATAGTTCAGCTAATACTTCTAATTTGTGGTCAGTATTTCGCATGCCAGACCTAACTGAATTTACTCAAAAAAAAAAAAGAGATATATGAGGTCCTGCTCTTCACATTTTAGTGATGAAAATATATTATCTGAACTACACACATCGATTTGCATTATGACAATTATTAGATCTATGGTCTTTGTCACAGTAAATTTTCAGCAACTGCCCATGAATCCCAATGCTTAAGTTAACCATGAGGTGTTCTGCTTTAGTTCATTGGCCCAGAGACCTGAGCTGAGATGTGTCTTGTCCCTAGAGTATCTGCATATTCTTCCAAATGTTACTTGGACCATTCACTCTATCTACTTGTGGCATTCTCTTGTGGCTTTAATATCAGAACAAATAGAAGCGGTGCTTGAGTGATAAATTTCTACCATAGAGGACTCCAGTCTGCCCTGGGTCACTGCACACATCCCATCATCTCATATTGGAATCAGGCCTTGACTTTTAGAAGGTTCTCCCTATGTTGATGCATTTGTGAATTTACCTTTAACAAAATCTCCTTGCAGCCAGGGATCCATGACCAGATAATGGGATCACTCATGCTGCCTGATTTATGCAGTAACTCTTGAACTGCATCATGGAGAAGCTCTTTTATTCCTTTTGCCTCTCACATAGAAATGACTCAAGCCATGTGAAGAAACAAGCCTTGGGGAACTATCGTGTAAAGAAAGAATTTGCTAGTCCTTATTCAACCTTCCTAATGAACATAATAATTTTAAAAATTTCAAATGATTAAAAAATTCCAGCCGAAACGGGTTTGGCTCAATGGATAGAGAGTCGGCCTGCGGACTGAAAGGTCCCGGGTTCGATTCCGGTCAAGGGCATGTACCTTGGTTGCAGGCACATCCCCAGTAGGGGGTGTGCAAGAGACAGCTGATCGATGATTCTCTCTCATCGATGTTTCTAACTCTCTATCCCTCTCTCTTCTTCTCTGTAAAAAATCAATAAAATATATTTTTTGAAAAAATTCCATATGGATCAAATTCTTTCCCTTGAATTTATTGTTCTTAAGGTAAATGTAAGTGTTCTTCTTATTCCAGTCAACTGTGTCCTTGTTGATTTTTGGCCACTTGATCTGAGATAGGCTTACCTTCTCTGTAAGTTTTAAAGGACACTTTCCCTCTATATAAAATTCCAGGTTATTGTGTGTTTGCTTGTGGCTTTTCTTTTCCCGTCAATACTGTTAATAGTTTACTTAATTATCTTTTTAACCTGCATTTTTAAAAAATGAAAAGCTGATTGTAATTCTTATTTTTCTATAGGTAGGGAGTCTTCCTTCTCACAAAGCTTCATTCAAGAATTTATCCTTGTATTTGTTTCTCTGCAGTTAGAATGTGATATTCCCTATTGTAAGGTTGTATTGCATTGTTTTGTTTTCCGACTTATTCTGATTTGTGATCTCTGAGCAGTCTAGGTCTATAGTTTGATGATTGTGATTAATTTCTGAAAAGCTCTCAGTATTATACATTTGTGTGAGTAACATGCTGTTTTATTTTTATTTTTATTTTTGTGTGTGGGGGGGGGGTCATACCTCTTTTCTTCTTGTCCAAGGACTGCATGCATTAATGATGCTGACTGTGGATTTCCCTCAGTGTTCAAATAAACACAACTTAGAGGTGCAAGTTGATTAGTGCTACAGGGACTTAACATTTAACATGTAAGAGATGAAACCAACTCAAATATTCTTTCTCTTAACTTGGAAGAATCATTATAAAATGCAATGCTTAACTGGACTTACTACCTGAGAGACGCACCCAACCAGCCTCTGAGCCAGAGTACCAGGGAGCCCCATGTAACTGGTCATCCCTTTAATCAAGCACGTAGCTCATCAGTTGGCCATCCATGAAGTTAGTCATCCAGTCAATTAGGAAGTTAACTACCCAGTCTGCTAGGCAGCTAGTCAACCGGCCAGTGAACCACTGAGCCAGAGTGAGCAAATCACTGATTTTTTTTTTTTTTGGTTAGCTTGGCAGCCAAGTATTCAATCTGTTGCTAACCAGTCACTCTGTATCTGTCAGTCCTTAAATCTAGAAATAAAAAGGGATTGCCCAGCTTTTTTGTTGTTGTTTTGTTTTTCTTTTGTTTTATTTTTGGGATTGCTATCTATCTTCTTACCATCTCAATATTTTTAATCATCATGAACAAACCAAATTATTCCATTATAGATCTTCCAACTAGATAGGATATTTCAGACAGCAAACTGTTGTGATGTTTGGTAAATAGAACAGACACGGTACTGCAAAACATTACAAGAATCAGTAGATTTGCAGTGGCCATCTCAACATACATATAAAAATATTCATTTTAGGAAGATATTTACTGAGAGACTAAGGAGCAATAATAACAGAATTAGCACATTTTAAATTAAGTAATTAATAGCATGCCTTTCAGGTATTCCATTTATGCATTATTTATTTTTCTTCTTTTAAAATACATTTTTATTGATTTTTTTTAGAAAGTGGAAGGAAGAGAGCTAGAGAGCTAGAAACATTAATGACAGAGGAACATCATCAATTGGCTGTCTTCCTAGGAGGCTACTGGGATTTGAACCTGCAACCTGGGCATGTGCCCTGACCAGGAATTAAACTGCAGACATCTTGGCTCCTGGGTCAATCTTGGGTCAACACTCAACTGCTGAGCCACACAGGCCGGGAAATTCCTTCATAAGTTCAATATTTTAACAATAAAACAGATTCACCTTTCAGATATTATCAAGTTAAAAATTTTAGGTAATCTACAGATAGCTTCTTCAGTTGGGATTTTATTTTTAAATTTACCTCTACTAAATTAGATTTACCTCTACAAAAAAAGAGGATTCAATTTAGCTTTATTCTTTAATTAATTCTACAATCATTTATGTACTATATAATGCAAATTTTTCTAAAGCACAGCACACACATATTCAAAGTTTAAAGGCAAAAAGGAGAAAAAATACATTCTCTGCTCTTAAGGAATTCAGGGACTTTGACAATGATGAAAGCAAACATTTAATTCAAGAAGGTTCCAATCCTAACAGAAGTACAAATCTTTATGTGATCAGCCAGGGATGTGATCTCAGACAAAAAATGATGCTGAGTTGAGTTTTGAGGAATGAGTGTTTGCCTGTCCATTGGACTGGAGGCAAGGAAATGGGCGGGGTCCTCTAGGAAATGAGCAAGATCCTTTCAGAGAAGTAGCCACGGTTCTGTTTTCATGGGCCAGTCTGCATGCATATGGAGAGTTGTAATGAGGAAATGAAGGCTGTAGAAGTCAATGTGGTCATAGCATTTATTTCATGTTCTTCTATGAACTTTATCCTAAAAGTTTCATGATAAACCTTGGAAGGACCACGACTGAGAGCAGAGATCTGTGCCCATCCACTTCATAACAACTTCTACATGTTGCTCCTCTGTTTTTGTACAGTGTTCTTCATATTCTTTTGTTCAGACATTTTCAAATGAATTCTGCAATCTGTAACCTCTTTCAAATATTTAAGTTAACACATAACAGAGCGAAGGATGTGTCTGCAACAGGGGGAAGGAAGGCCTATTCTTGCACATATCTCTGTGCATTAGGCCTCTAGTTAAAGAAATAAAAATGCATCTGTCATATTATATTAAAATGGACAACTTCAGTATATTAAAAAAATAATTAAAAGGGCTACCAAACAGCCCAAGAGAATGAGGGAATATATTCGTAACATATAACTTATATTCTGAATATATAAAGGATCTATTAATAGTCAACAAGGAAAATAGAAATAACCCAGAAGAAAAGTAGGAGTAATACTTTATTCACATCAGTGGAGAGTCAAAGGCTAATGAGCCCAGGAAAGATGACCAACCTCATTAATCATCATGGAAATGCATGTGGAACCACAATGCCAAAGCAGGCCCCATCTAACACACAGGCTAGAAGAAACTAGGCAGACACTACCCAATGTTGGTGATAATGGGGTATTAGGAATTCTCCTGATATTTCTTTGTACAACCCGTTAGCAGTTTCTTATAAAGTTAAGCATATTTTATGATCTAGAAATATCATGCTGAGTTATATATTCAACAGCATTCCAGTGTCATTTATTGAGAAGACTCTCACTTTGTATCATTTTGGTGGTTTGGTTGCAAATCCATTGACCCTATTTGTGTGTTCCTAAGTCAGTACAGTAAAATCTGGATATAATGGACCGATTTGGACCAAGGAGTGTTTGTTAAAGCCAAATGTCTGTTACAAAATGAATATGTTTTCCAAATGCATATATTATAAATTTCACAAATTAGTTTACCTGTTTTTATTTATGTAGACATGTTCATGTTATTAAAATTCTGCATGAACCGTTTAATTTCACAGAAAAGTTTTGTAGGTGTTTCTGTAATTTTTAACTTATAATGAATTGATCTGGAAAATGGATGCATTCACCAGTCACCCTGGATAAACATGTGCACAGGGATGGCTGGGGCGTGGCTTAGGGCACATGGGACCATGGGCAGGCGGGCAATAAGACAGCTGCAGAAAGTCACGCCAACTCTACAACAGAACCAATGATCAGAACCAATTACAGAGAGCAATGTAGTGTGATTCCATAATAATCATTCACCAAACATTGTTTATGAGCAGTGACTCTGAGATTTAAATATGTAGATTACAGTTGTAGATAAGTAATATTTATGTCAATGAAATTACTGCAGTGTTTTTTCCAACATATGGCTTATTCACTAAAATTTGTTAAAAATAACAGTGAATTAATAACAAAAAACCTTCTTAATTTAATTATAAGAAAATCTTGGTTAAGAGCATTTTAAAATTAACAGGGGGTTAATTTTCACATCTAACAGATGGACCAGAAGTTAAAAATTTGTTGACTCCAGTTAGTTCCTAAAAATCAAGGGTTTACTGTACTTTGGTTGCAAGTGACCCTATTTGTATGTTCCTAAGCCAGTATCATACTTAAATACATATGTATGTGTATATATATATATATATATATATATATATATATATATGTGTGTGTGTGTGTGTGTGTGTGTGCATGTGTGTGTGAGTGTGTGTGTATAGTATATATAGCATATATACACATCTATATTATACATACACATATACTATACACACAGGCATATACTATACACACACATACATATATATATATATATATATATATATATATCCACACATTTATATATTTTTAAAATTGATTTCAGAGAGGGAGAGCGAGAGAAATATAAACATCAATGACGATAGAGAATCACTGATTAGTTGCCTCCTGCACGCCCACACTGGGATGGAGCCTGCAACCTGGACATGTGCCCTGACCAGGAATCCAACCTTGACCTCCGGGTTCACAGGTCCACGCTCAATCACTGAACCACAGTGGCAGGCAATACAACACTTTCGTTGCTCAGGTGGAGGCAGGAGGGAGTCCAAGCTGATCTTGAGCCCACTGGTGGCATTTTAAATGTATACTGAATAGATATAGCAAATGGGAGCATTGTGGGCTGTGGACAAGCCAATGAGCTGGAACCTTACTCGTGTGAGCTGAGCTGAGGGAAACCTGGGACAGAATGCCAGGCCTCACTTCCGGAGCCTCCGGACTTGCTGCCTTCCGGGCACTTCAGAGCAGGCCTGCAAGTCAGGTGCAGTGGTGAGAAGAACTTTGCAGTAGAAGACTGAGCACATCCGATTAAAAGGAGCCAGAGCATTTCAGTCGCCTAAGAATGCTGCAGCCATGGCGCATTAGTTAGCCATGACTCGAGATTTGGCAATGCTGGCCCAAAAACTCCACTGGGGATGGTTACGTCCTGGGCCAGTGATTGGAAAACTGTGGATCGTGAGACACATGTGACTCTTTGACTCCTTGAGTGTGACTCTTCCACAAAACACCACGGCCTGGCGTTCGAAGAAGTTTAAGTTTAAAAAATGTGGCTCTCCAAAGAAATTTCAACCGCTGTGCTGTTGATATTTGGCTCTGTGGACTAATGAGTTTGCCGACCACTGTGGACCTAGGCCTCTGAGTCCATGCACCACTCACTCCCTGACTCACCCCAGCCAAGTGCAGTCCTGTATGCAAGCGCCTGGTAAGTATCCAATACAGGTTCGCCATTTTAATCTTTTATAAGGTATTTCTAGTCACCTTTCTATATTCACAGATGGAATTGTTTCCCGTTGTGTTATAGTTGCCTACAGTCCACAGTACAGCAGCTTGCCATCCAGGCTGGTGGCATAGAAGTAATAGGCCACATCATCATCCGGGTCTCTGTAGGTGCCCTCTGGGATGTGGGAACAGTGACAGAATTGGATAGCGACCCCTTTCTCAGAATGCACCTCCCCTTCTCCCTCCTTAAAGGATGCATGCCTATTGCAAACCCTTGAGTCTGTTCATTAAGATGGACTTGACTGCCGAGGCCGGTTTGGCTCAGTGGTAGAGCGTTGGTCTTCGGACTGAAAGGTCCCGGGTTCCATTCCAGCCAAGGGCATATACCTTGGTTGTTGGCACATCCCCAGTAGGGGGTATGCAAGAGGCAGTTGGTCAATGTTTCTCTCTCTCATCGATGTTTCTGGCTCTCTATCTTTCTCCCTTCCTCTCTAAAAATATCAATAAAATATATTTAAAAAAAAAACATGGACTTGACTATTCGTAGACTGTCTGCATGTTAATATAAAGTTGAGAATTAGTCACTTCTGCAATCAAAAGCCAGCTCTTCTTTTGATTGGAACTATGGTGGATCTATGGATAGATTTGGGGGAATGGATCTATTGATAGATTTGGGGGAATGTGAATCCACACTTTGGGTCTTTCATTGGAATGTGGTACATTTTAAGGTTTCTTTAAAATGACACCGTTCTGGATGCTGTTTTCTGCCACTTTGCTGAATAACAGATTATTTACAGATTCCTCCCAGCTGCCTGTGAAGTTTCTGAATACAATATTCATGATTGTGGAAAACTGAAATCTACTTTTTTTTAATAGACTGTGTTTATGTTTGTTTTCTTTCTTGCTTCACCTCCGTTGAATTTACCCATCTAAATCCCTTGCATGTCCTGGTACTAATTTCACCCACAATAATAGTGCCTCCAGATAGGCCATTAGCATTCTGTCCAGGACTAAATAAACAACCCATATTTGTCTTTATGGTAGAGAGTTATACATTACATTGAAATACCACTCAGTTAGAGTCGTTCTCCGTGACTGCGAAGAGATGGGTGGTCTCCAGGGGAGGGTTGTCATAAAAAGTAAAATCAAACCAGCTGAATAATACAATAAGTCCCTGTATAAAGCTGGCTCAGCCAAGCACGGATATGAAAGGTGGCAGCCTTTGAGGAGATGGCTGACAGGTTTCATTTGTAGAGGATCAGATCTTGCCAGGGTGTCACATGTCATGTCTCCCACAGCCTCCTTGGTGCTCTGCAGGCACCTCTGCAGGTGCTGTCAGGGGAGTGTGCAGAGGCTGCCAGTGAAAGGGCAGGCGTGGTTAGGCCAAGTGTGTAAAAACATCCATTTTCTCCTGTTGTAAGGTTCAAACAGAATATCTGGTTGATTCACTAATCATACAGAGAGAAAGTGAGGCTGGAATAAGTATCTCTATCTCTATCTCTATCTCTATCTCTATCTCTATCTCTATCTCTATCTCTATCTCTATCTCTATCTCTCTTTGTTTCTTTCTTCCCATCTTCCCTCTCTCTTTCTTCTTGGTGGTTCTTTTTACAATTTGATCTTCCTTAATTCTCCTTTAGCCTTTATATTTTATGCAATTCTCCCTCTCTACCCCAACTCCCATGACTGCTTTCTTTCTACTTCATCCTTTCTCTTTTAAAATATACTTTATCATAATTCTTCCATAGTTATTGTTGTCTGTCTTTTGATTGCCTGGGAAGAAATCCATCTAAAACTTGTCTATGGCTCATGCTTGCTTCGTCTCCCTCTTTTCTCTTTTTATATTCAGTGTGTGTGTGTGTGTGTGTGTGTGTGTGTGTGTGTGTGTGTGTCTTTCTCTGTTCAAGGCAGTATGCTAGACACCAAGAATGGAAAGATGAGCAAATCTTCATCTCTGACCTGGAGTGGTTCACCAATGCATTTCCTCAATTGTTTCTTAGTCTGATCAATTAAAGCATCCCAGTCTGTGTATCCAGAAGGAAGTCAAGATCTTCAGAATGAATACCCTACAGAGTTTACTCATAACCTAGAGACAGTGGTATTCGGACTTTTGCAAGTTGGATATGAGCATATGTCTAAGCATTTTAACAATCTTTATAATTTCCTCTCCCAAGGAAACATAATTTGAAGTGCAGTTCAGTCTGAGATTAGAATACCCGGTTCTGTATATGAGTTCATGATTCTCAGTGAACTTAATTCATGACCCTGCACATACATAGCACCTGCACACACAGCACCTGCACATATGCACAAACACACCTGCACACACACCTACCTATCCTCAACCATTCAGGCACTGACAGTGCACTAATAATGACAGCAATAATTCTCAAAATTATTTCAGTAAACATTTTGAGTCTAATAACCAACTATAACATGATAGTGCTATTAAACAGGCATCCTAGCCAATTGTCCTCAACATACCATGTTTATACTTTGTGAAATTGAAATTCTCTCTCTCTCCCTTTCCTTCCTCTCTCTCTTTCAATGCATACTGTATATGGTTATATGCCTATTGTATAAGTTTTCAGAAATGATTGTGGGTGAATGGCTGAATAAATAAATCATAGTGAAATAAACATAGATCCAATACTTATGATTTGAAATTGCCTTTCTGTTGTTCAAAATAGCATTAAAATATAATACATTAAAAATAGGCTTTGATATCGTGTTTTAAACTCAGACTTAAAAGAAAATAATGTCTTTATTTCATTCAAGTCAGATTGAATTGCCTAACATTTACATAATACCTACTATGTGCCTGTTACGGATCTGGGTTTTCTTATATAAGAGATCATTCAGTGCATAAGAAACCATTCCAATAAAAGGCTTTCAAAAATAGTATTTTACACAGCACAGTCTGAGAAGAGGCAAGGCAAAAAGGAGGATATTGTCTAGCTGTGATCAATGCCAGACAGATTCAGAACGCCTCTGGTGATATCTTTCTCACCATCTCATAATGTTTTGCAAGTTGTTAGTAAGAGGGCATTAAATCACCCTGGTCAGTAAAGCTATTATCTTCCCTATAACTCATATAAATCTACTATGTACAGAAAATAATCATGTAATCACTCCACTGCCATTCTCATAGATAAAGCATAGCCTTTTTCTTTAGGGTTACATTATAAATGTAGCAGAACCTGTTTATTCACAGGAAGCAAAAATGCCCATAAATTCATAACATCCATTTTAATGGAGACTTTGTGCATGTGCATGCACACACACACACATACACCCCTACACCTGCACACACTCCCCTGCAAACGTACACCTGCACATACATAGCACCTGCACACATACACACCTGCACCCACACAGCACCTACACACATGCATAAACACACCTGCATAAACACACCTGCACACACACACCTACAATATACAGATACATACCTGTGCACACACACTTGCACACATACCAATGTATGTATAGATTGACTTCTTTCCATCTCTTTCACACTTCTAAACTCTCAACTACAATAACTAACAGATTATTCTAAAGTTTTCACTCTGGTTTAATCCATCCCCTTCTTATCCAGATCTTAAGCAATTTTGAAGGGGATTTTGAATACAGAATCTTAAAATGATGACAAATCTCCTATGTACAGATACGCATATGTGCACGGCAGGGTGTCTTGGGAAACTGGACATGGCTTAAGTGTTCATTAAATGATAACTTTAGTGTTACCTATTGTGTGTATCAGGGCTGGCTGGGTGTATTTTTATATGCCCATGCACTTCTTTTTGCAATAATTTTATATGAAGGTGTCAGTGTCTCTAGTGTGTTATATGAAGTTCCCCTTCCCACCTCCTGTTTAGCCCTGGCATCAGAATAAGACATGGGAGTCCTAGATATCCAGATAAAAATGACAGTTTTGCCCTGACCGGTTTGGCTCAGTGGTAGAGCGTTGGTCTGCTGACTGAAAGGTCCCGGGTTCGATTCCCGGGTCAAGAGCATGTACATTGGTTGTGGGCACATCCCCGGTAGGGGGTGTGCAAGAGGCAGCTGGTCGATGTTTCTCTGTCATTGACATTTTTGGTTCTCTATCTCTCTCCCTTCCTCTCTGTAAAATATCAATAAAATATATATTTTTTAAAAATCAAAAAAATATATTAAAATAAAATGTCACTTTAACAAACAGTTAAGTTAATTGTAGGATGTGGAAAAGGTGTTATCAACACTCTGCAAAACTTTTCATCTTCACAAGTGTATCCTTTGAGACAGCCCACTAAAGAGAAATGGGGGTTTATGGAGTAAATCAGTGATACTAGATACCTATCTTGCACTGAAGAAATGAAAGAGAAAAATAAAAACCCATGTTCACAATTCCAGTTTTGTCTCCAACTCGCTTTGGACTCCAAAGCAATGTATAGAATATCTTTAAACCTCCTTGAGAGTAGTTTACTATATGGAAAATATTGCCTACCCCAGAGAGCTCTTGTGAGCAGCAATATATATGGTGGCAAATGATAAATAACAGGAAATACTAGCTACTTAACAATTATAAATCCAAGTGTCTTCTGTATTGGATGGTTCCTCTTCCTCCTTTATCTCCTTCTCCTCCTCCTCCTCTTTCTCCTCCTCCTCCTCTTCCGCTTTCTTCTTCAGTACTAAGTTATTCATACCAGTCGCATACTAGATGGCTAATATGGTATAAGAAGTATTCATAGTGCTGGTTATAAGGAAACTTGAAAATAGTTATTTTATGCCCCCAAATAACTCATTAAAGTTTTAAAGTCATTAACTTAAAAGTATTTAACTTGCATAGTTTTATTTACATTATCTTGCAATTGGTTTTTTGTTGTTACTGCATGTTTACTTGCTTTCTTTAATAATTTCATTTGTTCAGCCTGAACTTTGGGGGATTATCCCTTCATTATGTATTTTTTTAACAAGAAAAAAAAAATTGAGAACCATTTTAGCAGTTTAGTGAGGATTCCCCCCCCCCCCTCTTAAATCTACTTAGAAAGTAGCGTCCTCTGTTATGGGACTCAGTGGTTAAGCAACTACCTATGAACCAGGAGGTGAGGGTTTGATTCCTTGTCAGAACCCATGTCTGGGTTGCAGGGTTGATCCCCAGTGTAGGGCATGGAGGAGGTAGCCACTGATGATTCTCTCTTATCATTGATGTTTCTGTCTCTCTCTCCCTCCCTTTTTCTCTCTGAAATCCATTAATATATATGTATTTTTAAAAGTAGCCTAGTCTAGAAGCTGGAGGATATAATTAGAAAAGATGTCCCATTGTGTCTGATGCTGATACATGTCAACAACGGAAGCGCTGAAAAACCACACACGCTGAAGCATCACAGGCATAATGACGAAGACCCTCCTCTGGCTGGCAGCTGAGATCAAAGTCAATCACAAGGCTTTTCTTAGGGATTTATTGCCAAAGCGTACACAGTGTCCTTGTCAAGAAAAGTGGCAGCTTAATATGTTAACATGAAGTGATAACAATGGAAATATTTTTACATGTTTTTGAAAGTAACAGCATAGATCATAGATAGTGGATTTTTTTAAATGACACAATTAAAACAAATATGGAACCATTTAAAAGGAATGAATTATTGCTGCCAATAATATCTTGGATGAATTTTAAGAATATGCAAACTGAAAACAATCAGAGAAGGAAGGAGGAGAGAGAGATAGAAACATCAATGATGAGAGAGAATCATTGATTGGCTGCCTTCTGCAAGCTCCACACTGGGGACCAAGCCTGTAACCGGGATATGTGTCCTAACCAGGAATTGAATCATTGACCTCTTGATTCATGAATGGCCATTCAACTACTGAATCCCACTGGTCAGATCTGTTCCCTTGATTTTAACACTTTTAAATGAAGGACCATTGAAATTACCAGAATCACCCCTTACAACCTACTCCATCCACCTTAGAACTCACTAATTGATCTTATTATCCTTTTCTGGTAAATCCAATAAAATATTTTTTTAGGTTTTTTTCTTCACATGCTGCTCCTGGAAATTTCTACTTATGGATTAGAGTTGTCATGGGGATAAAACAAAAAGTGATTTAGGATGTCATGAATACATTAACCCTAATATTCAGTATCCCTTAACTCTTCATTATGGAAAGTGAATGAGGATTCCCTTGCAGAAGCTGCCTTCTTTCTTTCCTCTGGCCAGTGTGTAGACATCTTTTGATTCTGAACCAAAGCAGAAATCATTAAAAACACATGACATTGTCCTTTCTGTGCCCTGAAGAGCATTCCGATTTATTTGAAGGCTATAAGTGAATTCTATAAAAAATGAAATTAAAAAAGAACTCATATAGTCACAGTAAAGCAACAAACAGACTATCAAATGACAGCAGGGAGGGTAGGGTTATCTGGGGGAGATAAGAGATCAACCAAAGGACTGGTATGCATGCATATAAGTACAATCAATGGACACAAAACTCTGGGAGGGAAGGCATGTATTGGGCGGGGGGCAATGGTAAGCTATGTACACATATAATATCTTAATAAAAAATGTGTTTTCTCTAATTTAAAAAAAAGGGGGAAGCATGAAAAAAAGAACTCATTGAAATATGATTGACAGCCAAAACCAGTTTGGCTCAGTGGTAGAGTGTCGGCCTGCAGACTGAAAGGTCCCGGGTTCGATTCAGGTCAAGGGCATGTACATTGGTTGCTGGCACATCCCCAGTAGGGGGTGTGAAAGAGGCAGCTGGTCGATGTTTCTCTCTCATTGACATTTCTAGCTCGCTCTCTCTCTCCCTCTCTCCCTCTCTGTAAAATATCAATAAAAATATATTTTAAAAAAGAAATATGATTGACATAGCAGAGAAAAGCATAAGTCATGTAATTAGACGAAAGTATATATATATATATATATATATATATATATATATATATATTTTTTTTTTTTCTACATTCTCCATGATCTTAAACAAGTACTGGAACCTAATACTCAATTTCCTCAGATGAAAGGTCATTAGGATATTTTTTGCACAGGTTAAATGATATATAGGATGCACTATACTGACATTTGTTCTCTTCCATTTTCATTTTATATGTTGAAATCGCTAACACAGAGCATGTGATTTTCCTAGGAAATTCAACTTTTCGAATCCGAGAATGTTAGGGTAGGAATGGCCTTTTGATCATGCTGTACTGCGTTCCCTTGATGGCTGGGACCAGGACTCATCCCTCCCTTTGTAGTCTGCAATGCTTTGCATTAAAGTAACGGTTTATCCACTCCAACACCTGAGTATCTATTCAAATCCTAACTACAGGCTAAATGGAAAAAGGCCCAGTGTAACAAACATCAAATAAATCATTTGATTTCTAGAGTGTCATGACCTAGATTATGTTGACTCGGAGTGCTACATTTGTTCCTCTTTACAGAGTGTCTTTTTTAATAGAACATTTTCTTGACGTAAGTTTTTGAAGTTTTCTCAAGACTCAGATAGGCACATTTAAAAAAAAGGCCACAATTGTTCTTAGGGGTTTGAATTACCCTTTGGATAAAGAAACTTGTCTATATTACACTGTAGATCCCTACCTAGAATAATTCTGAGTTAAATGGAATTCAAAAGCATGGGGGGAAAGAAACAGTACTTTCAAGGGCTTACATTTCTGTTTTATTTTTTAATGTGGCATCAGTTCCCTATATTGGAACGTTGGAAAATTAAAGGGGCATGAGTGGTTTGCGTCAGAATAGCTTGCCAATACATGATGTAGAAAACATGGTTCTCAAATCTGCCAGCTTAGCTGACCACCTGAGCATATGGTCTTCAAATCTCTATGGTAACATTGTCCTAAATGATGTTATTGCACCCATAGGATTATTTTTCTATAGTCAATAATAATAATATAATTATTAATAATATATAGGAATCCTATCTAATAAAGAGGAAACATGCAAATTGACCATCACACCATAATGAGATGGCTGCACCCACAGGGAAGGCAGGGATTCTGTAACATAAGATGGCTGTGCACAGAGCTGAGGCCCCGTAAGGAGCAACCAGCAGGGACCTGAGGCTGAGCCCCCTGCCTGGTGGGGCTTGACAGGAGACCTCAGGCCATGCTCCCACCCCAGCGCCAGCCAGGGGGACCTGAGACCACACCCCCACCTGTTGGGCTTGACAGAGGTGGGGCTGGCTGGGGCTGGGTCTCTAGTGATTTCAAGGTGCACGTGGGTGGGCGGGGACTTGATTCTCATTCCCTTGGTGTGCCCTAGACTCTTGACAGGAGGTATATTTTCTTTTTAAAAAAATATATTTTATTGATATTTTACAGAGAGGAAGGGAGAGAGATGGAGAGCTAGAAATGTCAATGAGAGAGAAACATCGACCAGCTGCCTCTTGCACACCCCCTACCAGGGATGTGCCCGCAACCAATGTACATGCCCCTGACCGGAATCAAACCCGGGACACTTCAGTCCGCAGACCAACACTCTACTACTGGGCCAAACTGGTTTTGGCAGGAGATATATTTTCAAATACAGTTTACTAACTTTCTATCATCTCAAGCCCTCCTATTTACCTGGTCATGCAATAATTTTCCAACATTCCCTGCTTTCACTCTCATTTCTTCTCATTTATTCATGTCCACACAGCCATAATGATCTTCAAAATATCTGAAATGACCTGGCCAGTTGCTCAGTGGCTGATCCTCAGCGTATGAGGCAGGAAGTCAGGATTGGATTCCTGGTCAGGGCGCAGGCCCAGATTGCAGGCTTGTTCCGGGTATGGGGGCTCATTGATGATTTTCTCTCCTCATTGATGTTCCTATCTCTTTCTCCCTCTACCTACCTCACTAAAAGCAATAAATATATATTTGTTAAATGTGTAAAATATATTATACCAATTTCGCCTTACACTCAAAGGAGCCCCCTTGGTTAAGATCACAATTCAGATTCTTCCTGCAGTCTTCCTAAATTCTTCCAAAATTATATCTCTCTTGCTTTTGTTGATTAATTATGTCTTTATCTTCCTTTTATTAATGGATTCTATTGAAACTTTCCTGACTTTGGTGGTTAATGTCTATTGTTCTTTTTCCCTTTTTGGCATTTTTTTCATGTTTTTCCACAAATTAATTTCTTAGGCCAATAGTCAACTGTCTTGAAAGGGCTTTTCTGACTAATTAATTAGTATTCATTGTTACCTTCGGCTGTTTGTGTGTGTGTGTGTGTACCTTTTAAAAGGCATGACTTTTTTCTATGATTATGATTTTTTGTTGTTTCTTGTTTCTCTTTTAAGAATGTAAGTTTCCTGACAGGAAATCAGGCTTGTTTGGTAAACACCATACTACCAGTGTTTAGCACAACATTTGACAGATAGTAGTTTCTCAATAAATGTTATCTTTCAACTCAAGAGATGGCATGGTTACACTACTTTCTTAGGTAAAGAAGAAATTCATTTACCAGAATCTTTAAAAGATCTAATTAAGGACCTAGGACAGAAAAAAATTGATATATATATATATATATATATATATATATATATATATATATGTGTGTGTGTGTGTGTGTATGTATATTACACATATGCATATACATATATATGATTATTCAAATAAATGCAATATATGTCACAATTTACATTTTAGAGTATAATATGTTGTGTTATAGTTAGAGTATAAAAGATGTGTTAAAATTGTTTGTTGCCTTATAACTTAAAAATTCAATGAAATCATTGATAACAGACTTTTCTTTTAGGTTTTTTTAGTGTCTCTATTTGTGAATTGCCACATATCATTAAAAAGTATGTTGTTATCCATATATAATGCCCATGTATAACCTGTGTGTGTGCATTTGTGTGTGTGTGTGTGTGTGTGTGTGTGTGTGTGTGTGTGTGCATTTTTGGGTGGGTGTGACTTAAAACTATATTTGATCACTTAGGTGGTTTCTTATTACTTCTATTGCAAAATGCACTGCATTGAAGTCCTTTGGGTATAATTCTAAATGGCTTTCCCTCATTATTTTTGTGTCACTTTCTGACTTATTTTCTTGACATTAACATCCAACACAAGTATAATTTTGTGTGTGTTTTTAATTTCCCAGAATTCTTTCTCATTTTTCTGTTACATTTAGACAGCATCTTCTTTGTGTTTCTTATTTGAAATATATATTTTTGCTTTCTCTATAAAGATTACATATTGCTCTTAGTGTCAGGTTTTGATTTTCTTCTCAAAGACTATTCATTTCCCTGAACTTCTTTCTTTGTCTTCTTTGTCTAGAGCTCCAGCTTTATCGTAGAGACCCTCTTCAAATGTCTAAATATCTGGTGATATTTGGATTACAGCTCACAGTGAACAATAACTAGATGTTTTCTAGTTAGCTCTGGTTCAGTAATGGTTGGTATTTGTCAATTGGTACAGCTTATTGGAGGATAAAGGGGAAAAAACTGAAATCTCTTTCCCTTGGAAGCATTCCATTTTTTAAAAACAAAACAAAACATAATACAACACAACACAACAAAACTTTAAATCTCCAAAAGTGTGCTCAAGATATATGGCTGTCAGAAACGTGGGGACTAAATAGTAGGGGATGATTCTCAGTAAGGGGACTCTCACATTTCAGTTAGAAAAAAAATTCTCTTAAGCACTTGTGCTTACCTTTATGCCTCTCATAATCTTCTGCTGTGTCTGCTGTTTCTGCTGGCCTGGGGAGAAACAGTACAAGCAGGAGTCTGCTTTTCATTTAGCTTTCAACCATCATATATTCCTGCCTCTAATTCCTCAGACCCCATGGGATAATTCTGGGTGGATACATTTAAAAAAAATATTTAAAGTAACACTACATGTTAAAAAAAAAAGTTTTTTGAGGTAATGTTGGTTTGTAACATTGTGTAAGTTTCAGTTGCACCACATTATAAATGGACATTTGTGTGTACTCTGCCAAAAGTCTTGTTTCCATCCATCAACATACATGAACCTCTTTAACCCATTTCACTCTCTCTTTCCACTCCCTTTCCCACTGGTAATGCCTGATCTATGTTATCAGATTTCATAAGTTGTTTTGGTTTTGTTTGTTTTATTTTTTGTTTTTATATTTTATAAATATGTGAAATCATTACAATATTTGTCGTATTTTCATCTTACCTATTTTACTTAACATAATATCCTCAAGGTTCATCCATGCTGTCACAAGTGGCAGGATTTCACCTTTTTTTATGGCCAAGGTGTATTCTATTATTATACTACTAGAGGCCCAATGCACAAAGTTTGTGCATGGGTAGGGTCCCTAGACCTGGTTGGCAATCAGGGTCAATCTGTGGGTGACCAGCGAGGCAATCAGGGGCCCCCTTCCTGGCACCCACCTTGGCTGGCCTGAGGCCTGCAGGCTGAGGGCAGCTCCTGCATTGAGTATATTCCCCCTGTGGTCAGTGTACATCATAGCGACCAGTCATTCCACAGGTGGTTCTGTTGTTCAGTTGATTTGCATATTAGGCTTTTATTATATAGGATGCTTTTAAGTTCTGATTATTTACCCTCTGTTAAGAAAATTAGCATTGATATAGCTGCAATAAATCTAAATATGCGTTGGGTGTTTTCATGTGCAGGTGTCTTTTTTTCTCATTCTTTTAGTACTTCCATGTTTTAATTTAAAAAAACAAAAACAACAACAACAAAACACAAACAGAGTGACCATATTTACTATTCTAGGTGATGAATACAAGGGTTTGATAAAATTTGTTAAGGCGCTTTTTTTATTCTGTGATGATAATTGCACATGCATTAATGCACTATAGATTTATAGTCTAAGTTAAATAAGATTGTCTTATTCAAGATAAACTTCATGTGGCATCTATAATTTTCAGATATTGAATTGCAGTCAAATAAAGGGTCATTTCTCTTCGGAGATTTATAGCTTAGCAGATGCCCCAACTATTATATCTCTCTGGTTTCCAGTCTGTATTAATTAAAAGTCTCATTTCTTCTGTCCTTGGCCATAGACCACTGATCTGAACAATTACTCCAGGCAGAATCAGCTGTAGCCCAGGCTCAGGTGCATTATAAAATAGAAATATACTGCTGTTCATTTTAAAGCTTGTCAATGCCTTCATATGAGTAAAAAAAAGAAACAACCACATAATATTTTTTACTTTAATTGTTTATTGTAGAAAATAAAATATTATTTTCCCAAATCACCTTTATCTACTGTATAGCATGCTAAGATGTTTATCTATTTCTAAGGTGACTATCACAGCACTCCAAGGAAATTAGCATGGCATCTGATTTGTTCTTGGAGCCATTTGCTAGATGAAGTAATTGAGACCCGGAAAAGTTAACAACTTGGTGAAAAACACCTGTAATGGTGATAATAACAGTTAACATATTCTCAATGTTTAACCTGAGCTGGTCATAGTAATAATTGCTTTTCATTTATTAGCACATCTGATCTCCATAACGTTTTATAGCTATTGGTAGTATTATATCCATTTAAGCTAATTAGGAAACTATAATTAGAAATGTTTTAAAAGCAACAGGAATAATAGCGGGCATAATAAGATGCCATTGTTTTTCTGGGGTTTGAGATGAAGGTAGCATGACTCTAAAATATATTCTTGTCCCGCAACTATCACCTGGCTGCTATATGTATGCGCCCACCAACTATGTGAACATTTTTTGAGAATGTCAGTATGATTTTTGAACTTAAAGAGGTGATTGGAAACCTACACATTGTCTTAGACCCCTTGGTCTTGCATTTCTTCTCTCATTGGGTGATAAAGCCAGTATAAAATTTAAATCAGGACACAGACTTTTTTAAAAACATTGATTGGGGTGATATTGGTTCACAAAACCATACAGATTTCAAGTGTACAACTCAGAAAAACATCATCCAATTATTGCATGTGAGCCCATGGACCAAAGCAATGTCTCTTTCTTTCCCCAATTATCGCCCCTTTGTCTGCCTCCCCCTACCCCACACTCCTTTCTCTCTCTTGCCTGTGTCTATATGTTACATGTTTTTGTGTGTATTTGCTTAATCCGTTCTCCTTTTTTCATCCAGCCCTTCCACCCCTTTTCTTAGTATCTAGGATTTTTTGTGGCAGAGACAGTTATATAGGAATCCCCCCCTCCCCAACTGTACTTCACACCCAAATATCGTTCAAGTTCAAGATCATTCATTCAGTGTTGACACCATTCACAATTGTGCAAATGGCATTATCACGTTGTCAGGGAAATCGCAGCAATTACCTCACGCGTTAAGTAATGCACACATTGACATATATTTGCCTTTTGGTAACAGGGAGTGATCTGTCATCTGAAAAGCAGACCTATCATCCAAATGCTTCTTAGATGTTTATTTCATTCCCAGGAGAATTGCCACTTTGGCAATAAACAGTGCTATTCTTTCGCTCAAGGTGAGGTTTAGGATTAGAGAGCTGAGTTAGCACTGGCAGCATGGCATATATTAGCATATGAAAACACTCAGCACTTTGTCTCTTGGGAAGAAAGGTAATTAATCATTGACAAACAGATTGTAATTCGTGTCATGCATCACTGTGAAGAAATAATACCTCAGCCTCACACAGTCTGGGTTTCCTTGTGGGCTGAGGAGGTGAGAACTGCTCAGTGGGAAGTTCTGGAGGAGGGTCTGACCATAAAGATCCCTGCACCATGCATTTCTGAGCCAGAACAGAGCAGAGCAAATCCTGGTAAGCTCAATAGTCATAGTCAACAAACTGAGCACTATTCTTTCCCACTACTGAGGAGATAATGGCTATTCATTTTCCATTTCTGTTTTTTTTTTTTTTTTTTAAGTATAGTCTAGTTCAGTGGTTGGCACACTGCAGCTCCCAAGCCACATGAGTGTGACTCTTCCACAAAATACCACGTGCGGGCATGCACAGACAGTGAGATTGAAACTTCGTGGCCCATGCGCAGAAGTTGGTTGTCAGCTCTCAAAAGAAATTCTAATCGTTGTACTGTTGATATTTGGCTCTATTGACTAATGAGTTTGCAGACCACTGGGCTAGTTTAAGGAGAAAAGCAGGGATTGCCAACCTCTGGTCTGGAAAGCCAGGAGTCCATGCCTCTCAGGTTTAGGTACCATCATTGTGGTTGGCTCCTGCCAGTATCTCTGCCAGGGCTGCTGGCCATCCAGTGGCTGGGGGACATCTGAAGGAAGGCATCCTTCAGCCTGCTGTTTAAGGAGACTCGGTGTCACGCAGCATTAATTATTTTCTCAAAATTGCTCATCTATGACTTTGAGCTCATCATCCTCTTTTTGCATCCTTCCTCTCTCTCTCCCCTGAAAATTGCTTCTTTGCCATAATAACAGGCTTGTGACTTTTCTCTCATGTCTCATTATGCATATTTCACTGTGTTTTGTTTAGTTGTCCAGTTGGTTAAGGCAAAATTGTAGTAGGAATTGGTTCTTGGGTCTGAGGAGATATGTCTTTCCTATCTAAAACGACACCGGTAAAGAAAAAAAATTATAGCTGAAAATTACACATCTAGAAGTAAAAATTATACAATGTGACCATTTGGTTAATGTTTGTATTCTCTTTTGCTGACAGTTGTTTGGTTCCTTACTTAATTGATCATCTGTGAGTGGATTAACAAACTGCTTATTCTCAATAAACATGGAGGGAATGATTGCAGAATAAGGGATGAATAATTGTACCATCTTCCATAAATAATGGGAAGTCTGTTGTATAACAATGGAAGTAGCAGATTACTATTTGGTGTGGAACGTTTTAAGAAAATTATTATCTTTAAAATATATTTCATTTTTATTTTTTACAGAGAGGAAGGGAGAGAGAGAGCTAGAAATATCAATGAGAGAGAAACAGCTACCTCCTGCACACCCCCTACTGGGCATGTGCCCACAACCAAGGTACATGCCCTTGAGCGGACTTGAACATGGGACCCTTCAGTCCGCTGGCCGACACTCTACCCACTGAGCCAAATCAGTTAGGGCTAAAAAAAAAATTCGTGAAGTCTGAAATTTACTAGCATCTAGAGATGAATGCTGAAGTGTGAACATGTAAGAATGCTGCTTTATTTCCTCCCCTTTCTTAAAGAAATGCTCATTATTCATGGAAAGGTATTAGATCCTCTCTCCTAGTTTGGCCATTTCCCAGGCACTACTGTCATAGCAGAGTGGAGTAAGTTCATCTGATGGCTTGAATTATGATTTTACTGTCCCCCTTGACTAAGTGACCATATGATTTTGGAGTGGACACTTCAGCACTTTGGGGTTAAGGTCACATCATATAAAATGAAGTAGTTGGCCTATGAAGTGTCTGATCACTCTTGAGAACTCGGTCAAAACTATTAAAGGCAATATTTCTTTTCTCACTTATTCATTCGTACTAGATGCACTTGCTAGAGAGGGTGGCCTGATATTGTTCTTTTCATATCTCGCTTAGTGAGAGCATAAAAGGAGAAATGACTCAAAGAGAGGAAGTAACAAAAAATATCAATAATACAAGATGCAATATAACTTTATTGTATTTGCTATGACTTTTCAGAGTAAAGATAAAGCTAGCAGAAAATTCTTTATCTGGTCATTAGTTCAGTGTTCCATGGAATAAAGTACTGCGGAGCTATAAAAATGGGCCGTATCATTTGATTTGAGAGAACTCAATATGAACTCGCTAGCATATATTACTCAATAGAAGTTTTACATCTGCTTCTAAGACTTGCATAATTAAGTATATCGGAATTACATATAATATTCTATTTGTCTCATTTGTTACTTTTTAAATGTATTTCTTAAATTGTCCCAGGGTTGCCTTGTATTTTGGGAAGAGTTGACATTTAATAGCGCCGTTAAGTGCTTGGTGTGTAATAGCAATGAGATAAGCCATGTGTATATAATCTACTTGTTTTATAGTTAGCACTCTGATGATTTATGCATTACATTTTGTTATACAAGACAAAATTAGTATGGAATTATAATTCTGGATATGTGAGTTCCATAGCTATAGAATAAAAGTACTACCATTTCATAGACTACCATTTCAAGGTACCATCATTTCCCCATTGGTGGGGAAAGAATGTGCTGAGTTTATTTTCTTTCTTCTTACCACCGTGGTTATAAAACAGGCAATCATCCAGTTAAACATTGTGATTTTGTTTAAAAAGTTTTTGAATAACTTTTTTATTTATTTTTAAAGGATCAAGCCCTATTCAAGGTGCTGGAAATATAAAAGCAAATGAACAAGACACAGTTATCCGCCCCTGCAGAACTAGTACCCTCCTGGGGTAGATAGTAGACAAATAACATATAAATACAAATACAAAATGGACAGCCAAGTGAGCTTTGAAGAGAACCACCAGGGCCACATACCAGTGAAGTGATGCATGTGGACTGAAGAACAGAGCTAGCAAGGTACCATCTACAGATCATCCACAAATCTCTCCAGACTAGACGACTCCCAGGGATATAGCGTCTCTCCATTTGTCCAGGACACATTCTGCCTACTGTACATCTCCATCTGGATGTACTATAAACACTTCGACTGCACTGTGTACACAATCGCATCTATCATTTAATGCCTACATGTCCTAAGCTTAGCTATATTCCAGCTTTAATGATGTACTCCTACTGATTTACCACCAACATATCTTATAAGCACATTCCCTTTCTCCAGCTCCACTTCAGGGTGCTTAAGTGGAGATCCAATTCCAGGCCATACACTTTGCAAGTCATACATCCATCATCTTCACCCCAAGGCAGTTCCTGTTCATCCTTGGCTTTTGGACTCCAGAGTCCACTATTTCAATCACTGTTCTTTTACAGTATCTTTTTTGACCTGGTTGACATCCCTGAACTGTTGATCTGTCATGCACTGCCTTGTTACTTCACCAATTTCTCTTCCAACACAGCATTCTTTGAGATTCTCTATCACATACATTGGCAGTCCATAAACCTGGCTGACAATAGCAACCACCTTGGTCCTTGAAATAAAGCATGTGTACATATATGATATATTTATATATGAGATATATGATATCTATTACACATGAGATACACATTTTTGTCAATTACCCAGGTGACCACTATTATCAGGTGACCACTATATGTATATTTGGACTCCCTATCATCCTGTAGCATCATTGAAGACTAGATACGTGCATTTTTATAATATTTTGGATAATTGTGATGATCAGCTGACATTGTACTATGGTTTCTAGATTGTCTGAACTTCTTGCATGAGTCATATCTATCCCAAATGCTGCTATAGGCTCCACCCATTACCCGATACTGGCAGCCCGGGGAAGGAAGGCCTACCCTTTCATGAATTGTGTGCATCAGGCCTCTAGTGTATACACAGGAGGGATAATAATACCCTTTTTATACACAGGCCATAGAGAAAATAGAAGGAAAATAATCACAATCATGATTATGTATAGATAAAGAACTTAAGATATACTTTTTCCTGTTCTTATACCCGGTGGAGCCTGACTACCATTAAAGGACATGAGCAAGTAGCCTTCGGAGTTTCACTTGTCTTGGGGAACTGATTGGGTTGTGCAGTGGTGGGCAAACTCATTAGTCAACAGAGCCAAATATCAACAGCACAACAATTGAAACTTCTTTTGAGAGCCAAATTTTTAAATGTATACTTCTTCTAACGCCACTTCTTCAAAATAGACTCACCCAGGCCGTGGTATTTTGTGGAAGAGTCACAGTCAAGGGGCCAGAGAGCCGCATGTGACTCGAGAGCCGCTATTTGTCGACCACGGGGATGGTGGAATTATTTTATTTCTGTGATGGTTGTTTGTTCTGAGATCACTGTGAAGACCAGAGCATCTCAGGGTGAGCAGGGATCCATCCAGACTGGTCATCTAGTGCCCTCTGTCCAAGTAGATGCTATTACTTCTTGCTTCGTATTTTGTGGAAGCTTCCTGCTTGCTCTCCTCATGTCTTGTCAAGTACCGCTCTGTCCTCACAGATTACTCCAAAGACAAATGCTCCAAGTGAGGAACGGCCCTTTTACCCACAGAGATTATTTTACCCACAATTTATTAGAACCCCATTTAATGCATTTCTTAAAAAACAAACAAGCAAGTACAAGGAATATCAGATTCGGAGTCGGAAAAAGCAGGTTCTGGTCCCCTTGCTGTCACTAGGTTGCGTATCTGCATAGATGTCATTTGAAATGCATTCACATCCCTTAGTTCTTTCCTGGTGTCTGGAAACCAAGTGATACAAAGCTAAAAGCATCATTCTTCCCCCAAACTCAACTTCTCCATTTTCACAGGAATGTGATTACAGAAGAAAAAAGTCAATAACTCAGCTCCCTTTTGAGGGCTCTGTCTTGGCCCTGCAGTGCTTTGTCCCAATGGCGTGCTGTGATATTATCTGTCTCACTGCAGGACACCTAACAGGAGATCTGTCAGTGTGACTTGCGCTGAAAGGGACTAGTTCATCCCTAAACCGGGGTCCTCAGTGGTCTATTAAAAATGTTTCACTTTCTCCCAGGGTCTTCCTGATACTATTTCTTTTGCTTGTTCACACAGATAGAAAAGGGCTGGGAGGAAAAGGGGACGGTAGAACAAGACAACAATCGAAACACAAGTGTAAGTCCACTGGCTAACCAAAAGAGGATGTTCTTACAAGTGGGAAGCCTACATTTGTTTTGTTTCAGTGCTTGTACTTGGACCTGGATTTTTGAGATTCAGAAACTGGTGTCGTTATTTATTTTTTAATGTGCAACTTTAAGTTCTGCTGGATGTAATAGTCTCATAATACCCAAAAGTCCTGATTGTGTAGAGCTGGGCTGACTTAGAAAGGTTTCCTCTATGTAAATGTGCAAAAATCTAACATTTTGGGTCCAAAGTAGAGTCCCATTCTGCTTCCTGAAACATAAAGCACACCAATAAAAAACCCTAATCAGACAAATGTAAATGTTGTGTTGGAAAATAAGATCACCGTACTTGACTGTCTTATGTGGTTTATCTTCTTACTGCCTCAGATATTGGAATGTAGAAGGATTAGGATACTTTGGTATGTTTTTTTCCTGCTTTTGGGGCTGTTTCTCACTGCTCCCCTAAATAGGTGTCAGCCTGAATGGAATGTGAACTTGAAAATAAACACAAGGGCTAAATCTCTAAAGAATGAATTATGAAATTAAACATGTTAAGTAGCAGATTATTCTGCCTACTTTGAGCTAGCTTTAAGAACAAAGAAAGCAGACATATAGCCTTTGAAAATAGTGGCATTTTTTTGTCAATCCTTACTTTTGTCCTTTTTTTTGTATGTGTGTCCAACAAAGTCTTTGAGCAGCAGAATGACAATCTTGGTAAGACACTTTTGTTTTATAGATTAGCAAAAACTGGAAGTCTTTCTATTTTCTCTTACAGAGCTTCTTAAAACGTGGTTCAAAGATCATCTGCAAGAGCATTACCGAGGAAGTTAATTAAACATACTAGATTGTAAATAAACATATTGCAGAGGCAGTGTCTGATTCTCATATACAAACATGGAAAGTTTGCTCTACCAGCTACCTCAGTGTGCTATAGATTCATAAGTAATGCGAGGTAAGCAGTGGATTGGAAAAAGGTGTTTTAACTGTGTCCTGAAGTCCAAGTCATGGTTACTTCTGTTTGCTATGTTGAATCCGTGTGAACTTCTGATCTCAGACAGTCTTAGCACCCAGCAAACACACATGACAATATTCATCTTCAGTGCTGGGTGGTGGGAAGCATGGGCACATGAGAATTAGGTTTAATTCCTAGATTTGCCACAATGAGCTCCACAAAGTACTTTAACTTTCTGATCTCACTTTCCTTAACTCTGTGGATGATATGGAACTCCTCTCACATTTGAAAGCGTACTTATCAGGAATATGCACAAGAAGTAGTTTATTCTGGCAGAGGGATGCCTTAATATGATGCTCCAGAATCTTGAGAAGCCCGCCTTCTAAATAATTTTTAAAAAAAAGCATATTGTAAGGCAATCACAAGATATAGGAGATGTTGGGTTTAGAATGATGTTCTTACCCACAGGGTCAACATCAAAGAACACATGTCCATAATATATTTAGTAATAAATAGGGTTATGGGACATACTACATCTTGGAATTACTCTTATACCCAATTTATCCCTTTCTGGGAAATTAATAAAATTGCTTACTTGGCTAGAAAAAGATACATAAAGCAAGATAAGATTTTAATGATATTTGACTACACATTTTTCTCAAATCTAGCTGACCATGGAATCTCTTCATTTTCAAGTTAACACTCAAAGACTCATTATTCTGAAGAGCACAATTTTGTAAATGGTAGCGTGAAGTCCTTTGAGAACATCAGCCCAATCTCTGTTCCCCCAGGTACTCTCCTGCCCTTCTTTAAAAGCTAATTAAAACAGTCATTTGAGCCATTTTTGAAAGTCAAATAGTAAAGAGAACACTTCCTTCTCCCCCCGCTCAGTGTCATGATCTTGGCACCAGTTTCCAGTGATGAAACCCCAAGAGAAAAATGTCAGCCTTCAAATGAGCTCATCACATATGATGATCCCTGGTTATTGTTGAAATCACTGCAGATATATAGTCGGGTTTTTTTGAGCTTCTGCAAGAATGTGAAAGTATCATTTTCAAAACATAACCTGCACTCTTCCGTCGTATTAATTGTTCCTTGCTTGACACACAGGGTCTGGAGCAGAGGCACCCAACAAAGAAGATATTATGAGAACAGTCAGATTAGATTTGTGAAGACAATTAAGCTCCATTCTTTATAGCTTCTCCTTATTCTTAGCTTGGAAATATTTCTTGCCATTGAATCATTTGGAATCATGGTAGCCTTGCTGGGGGAAAATATATTTATTAAAGAAACAAACAAGAACAAAGTCATCAATCTAGATCTGCTCTACTACGTGAAAATAAATTGAGGAACTATAAAAGTTTGCATTGTTTGTTATAGGATTTTTACAGAAAGTATTCTTAGCCTTTCCTTTCCTGCAAATACATCTTCGCTGCCAGATTTTAATTGCCCCCAGAGGACAGGTTACAAGGTAATTAAATCAACTCTCTCCAGCAAAGAATACTTTAAAGCAGTCTTGAGAGACCTCTCCTTTCTACATGACCTTTGAGAGAAGCACTTTGCAATTGACGTAGTTTGTGGTCTTGTTGGAGGTTTATCTTTGGAGCAATATATTAGCATCTGCCTCTATAAAGTTTGCATTCGGATAAACTCAGATGCACTTGGCCAATTGCTTTTCTCTTCATATTGGGTGCTTCTTGAATTGGGGATTCTGTTTAATTCGCTCTCATTTTCATAAGGAGAGCCAAATTAATGAATGTACAGAGTGCATAGTTCATTTCACAGAACTCAAGAATGACTGATAATAGGTTTAAAAATTAGGTAAAGCAAACCATTTTCTCAAAATGTGCAGTGATCTTTATGCTTCGGAGAGACAGAGAGATGACATGGATGCAACTCTAGAAGCTTTAGCATTTCTAGCTGCAGGAGAATCTTTAGAAGCACCTGGTGCACTAGCCAGTTTCTCCCAGTGGTTAAGAGCATTCACTGAGGAATGACGTGTCTTGAGTTCCACTTTGGTCAAGGGCATGCACTTCAGTTGCAGGTTTGGTCTGGGTCCATGGGTCAAGGCACATACAGGAGGCAACCAATTGATCTGTCTCTCTCACATCATTGTTCCTCTTTCTCTCCCACTTTCTGCCACTCTCTCTGTAAAAAGCAATAGAAAAAAATCATTTAGTGTGGATTAATAAAAATATCCTATATAATAAAAGGCTTATATGCAAATTTACTGAACAGCAGAACTACCAGTTGCCATGACAGGCTGCTCATCAGGGGGCAGACACTCAACACAGGAGCTGCCTCCTGGTGGTCAGTGAGCTCTCATAGGGGGAGCGCCGCTCAGCCAGAAGTGGGGCTCATGGTTGGCAAGTGTAGCAGTGGTGGCGGGAGCCTTGGTGGCAGTGATAAAGATGTCCAACTCCCGGCTTAGCTCCGCTCCCCATCATTGGGACATCCCCCTAAGAGCTCTCAGTCTGCTAGAGTGCTCGGGCTAGGCTGAGGAACACCTGCCCCCCAATGCACACATTTTGTGCACCGGGCCTCTAGGAAAGAATCAAAAGGATCTGGAAAAATAGAGTTAAATGGGTCAGCTCTTTTCCCAGCCTCCTTTGCAGTTTCCTTTTCTTTTTTTATTTTCCTATACCACCAAATCTCTAGCTAACCTCAGCACCTGAATTCCTGTAATGGAAAGTTCTGAAGGCTGAAGCAATTTCTTGCCTGTAAATACTATCCCATGTGGGACTTTGCACACTGCAGCTTTAAGAAAATGCTTATGAATTAAGCAAAGTGTTTCAGGGGGAAGGGTAGACCATTAGATTTGAAGTTATAGTAATCTGTGTTTCCCGCATCTAATGTGAAAATTAGAGCAAGTCAGTGAATCTGCCTACATTTTTATTTCCTTTTCTATAAAAGAAGGTATTTTATTTACGTTTTGAAAATGTGTGAGACACTCCACTGTTCAATTAAACAGAGAACATAAAATATTAATTTTTCTGGAAAATTCACAGGTATTTAATCATCACATATTTGTTCAGCTTGTTTGATGGGCCAGAAAAGATAAACGAGACCATCCTTCTCTAAAGAAGCTCACCGTGGGAGTATAATTCTGTAATAACACACTTTGTTTTCTGAACATTAGGCTTTACTTGAAAGCGTTTCACATGTTTTATAGGTTTCTTGTGGCTGTCATCTTTCATCATGCTGCCTATAATCTTTAAATTTACCCTTTATAAATTATAAAAGTAGTGCATGCTGATTGAGAGGAACTAAGCAAATGAAAATGGCATGAAAAAAAGAAAACAATGTCCACAATCCATTTAGAATGAATGTTATTTGAATGAGCTCTTGAATTTGAAAATCTCATACTGAGTTTTGAATTCCCATACTGCCACTTGACACTCTCTCTGTATATGCACATATGATGAATGTGTGTGTTTAGGTGGGAGTAAGTTAATATACTACCGTATTAGGATCCTATTTACAGATAAGTATATGTTGTGATATTTTATATGTCATTTTTCTATGATATTAAACACATTTCAATAGTAGAAATTTATTGGTTTCAGACTACTGGACCATACAAATGAACCATGATACAATTCTATATTTTTATACTGCTCTAACTTTAATATATAACATATACTAAATGAGCATCATAAAATAATACCCATAGTATATATAAATATATAGAAGAAAAATTCTAAAATATTATTTGCTTTTTTTTTTTACAATATATCTTTATTTGGAGTCATTATTCTCTCTGTGTGTATCAATACTCATCTTTTATATCCCACAAACTCCTTTACCACTTACTTTTTCTCTTGAAACACTTGAACTAAGAAATGTTTATCCAACTCATATTGCCAATAGATGGGGTTTGCGTTCCCCATTTTAACTCCATTGCTCTTTGTCCAGTTACTCTTAGGTTAATCCTAATATATAAAGAGCCAGGTGCCATCATGACTGAACAGATGAACGTACACCATGAAGTGCATGGAGCACCTCTAGGTCCCCTTCCCCTGGCCCCCACGCCACTCGCCATGGGTGGGGGTGGTGGCGAGCAGGACTGGGGACTGTCGAGCAGCAGTAGACTGCTGCTTCACAGGGCAGTAGCGAACTTAGAGGAGCAGTCACCGGGTGGTAGCAACTTTCATGGAGCAGTCACATGGTGGGGGAGTTTTGCAGAGAAGTGGTGGGGTGGGGGAGCCTCACGGAGTAATCAAGGGGCCCAAGCATCACGAAGTGTCCTGGGGCAGGGACCTTCACGCAGCATCACAGGGTGGCAGAGGCCAGTGACCTTAACCACGCATGATTTTGTGCATGCTAAGCTTCTAGTAATAGTAATAATAATAATAATAATAATAATAATCCAAAGCATTTGGCTAGCCAGGACCTTTTTATTCATAATTCCAGACATAAGTGTATTTGAAATGTCTCACAATTGTAGGTGATTCTGGAATGGCTCCTTGAGGCTGTGGAAGCAAATAGGTATGTTGCTGGATCTGGCTCCAGTGTTAAGTCTGTGATTTGTTACTAGCCTGTCATGCTCCTCCATCAGATGAGAAACCTGAGCTTAGAAGGGTAGTGTATTATCTTAATGCAGCAGCAGATTCATTATTCCATCCAACCCCTTGAATCCTAAAGTGGGATTTCTTCCCTATGTTCCAGGAACTGTGTGTGTGTATGTATGTGTGTGTGACATTCATAATTCTGTAATATCCTATTGATTTCTTCATGAGCATTTTGATAGGTACACATAATGCCGACATCAATTGTATTCACATATTACTGATAAACATATGCATATAATAAACTTCATTTCCTATGAAGAGAAACAAACTTAATCAAGTATGTGAAATACCATAGTTGCTTTCTTTTTCTGACTAAAAGATAATCAATTTTAGTTTTATCTCTAAAATTTTTTAATCATCAAATTCTTTGAGCACTACCTGATGGTATTAATCAACTCTATATTTCATTTTAGTGATTTGATCCAAGGAGTCCAAAGACATGGAGCTTCTGAGATAATAAAACAATATTGTATCTTAAATTAACTCCTCAGTCCTCTAGTATGTAGTAGAAATTGTCACATTGTTTCCTCTGAAATTATTTTGTTGACAGAAATAATTTTCTGTCAACAAAATTATCCCCCTGCAGAAATAATTGGTTTGGCATTCATACACAGGATTTAGGTCAGGTATTAAAACAAGACTTACTGTACATCCTTTTGTAAGAAATTTGTCAAGAGTAGGTTTATTCATAGACAATGTTCTTCTCTCTACCCAATCTTTATTTCTAATATAGAAGCAGAATCCTGATTCCCTGATGTAAATTTACTTTGTCTGAAATCCTGATTAAGACTTGAATGAGACTTATTTTACATATAATAGTGAATTAAATAAAATTATTGACCAGCTGCATCATTTTCAGGAGAAATAATTGAGTGTGCTTTTATGATTCATATGTTCTTTTAAATATTCTTTTATTGATTTTTTAATAGAGAGGAAGGGAGAGGGATAGAGAGTTAGAAATATCCATGAGAGAGAAACATTGATCAGCTGCCTCCTGTACCCCCTACACCAGGGATGTGCCCATATCCAAGGTACATGCCCTTGACCGGAATCAGACCTGGGACCCTTGAGTCCGCAGGCTGACGCTCTATCCATTGAGCCAAACCAGTTAGGGCTCATGGTTCATATTTAATGACATATCTTATTTGCCCAGATAAGAACTCAAAATTAGGGCTTTGTGCAGAAATGATAGAAACTGGCATCAAAGTTCTGGAAAGTAGAAAAGTCAGGTTAAAAGATAATGATCACTATTATTTTTTTCTTTAAAAAATGTCCTCTATGTGCTTGCTTATTGTAGATGATAACTAATGAGCTGCCAATAGTTCACCAGAAAATAATTCCAATTTTTTTTTCCTATACGCTCTGTGCACTATGAACAAAATTAGATAATCTGCTGAAACTGGCTTGGCTCAGTGGATAGAGTGTCGGCCTGCGCACTGAAAGGTCCCAGGTCTGATTCCAGTCAAGTTCATGCACCTTGGATATGGGCACATCACTGGTATGGGGTGTGAAGGAGGCCGCTGGTCGAATGTCTCTCTCATTGATGTTTCTAGCTCTCTATCTCTCTCCTCTCCCTTCCTCTCTAAAAAAATTAGGTAATCTATTATAATAAAAAATATTACATTGATACTTATGACATTCTGTCTGCTTCTCTCTAGCAGTTAAACATAGCCTACCTTTACTCTCATCCAACCCTGGTACCTCTAAGAAGCCAGGTTAATGGAGAATTATGCTGCCACAATCCTTAGGGTTAATAATTATCCTATTCTCATTCCTGTAACTCAACTTTCTAGAATGTGTGCTCTTCTATAACAATAAACTCCTGATTCTGAATCTGAACTCCCAGATTCCATGACAGGAGGCCTCATCTTGCAATTCCTATTGGAAGTCACAAAATTTTTAAGTAAATATATTTTTAGTTATTTCAGACAGGAAAGGATGAGGAAAGAGGTAGAAACGTTAATGATAAAAGAACCATCGATTGGCTGCCTCCTGCACATCTCTTACTAGGGACTGAGCCCACAACCTGGGCATGTCCACTGACTGGAAATCAAACCATGATCTCCTAGTTCATAGGATGGGGCTCAACCATTGAGCCACACTGACTGGGCTGCATGTCACATATTTGATAGCTCACAAATATTTTGAAATCTATTTGCTAGTATCTATCAAAACTGAATGACTGAACAATCAGTCGACCAATTGCTATGAAGTACACTGACCACCAGGGGACAGATGCTGAATGCACAGGATCAGAATTTCTGCTGTCAAGATCAGGCCTTCGGGGATCTGGCTCTCTCTAGTGTGGATTGAGTCTGTAGGGATCCACCCCAAACCGGCTATCTGATATGCCCCAAGGGGTCCCCGATTGTGAGAAGGTGCAGGACAGGCTGAGGGACCTCACTGGTGCATGAATTCTTGCACTGAACCTCTAGTATCTAAAAAAAAATCACTATATCTCCCTAATTTGCCCTACTATGCTATTTTTTTTTAAATTATTATGCCTTTGTCTTTCTCATTGCCTACTCTTCTTTTTTATTTTATTTTATTGGTTAGATGTGAACTTCTCAGTTGTCTCAACATCTGCTAGTTTCACAAACTAGAAAATCTGAAATTTCCCCTTAACTTCTCCCTCTTCATCACCTCTCCAGTAACCTGCATAAAATAATGGACCAGGACCTATTGATGCTAAGGATGACTAAACATCTGTCAAACCTTTGCCAAGCTTTCTTCAGCACAGATAACCCTTCTTGCACTTCTGTAGAATACTGCCCCCTTTCAGTATTGAAGCATTCGGTCAGATTCATTGTCACACACGTTTCCGAGTGGACAACCTGTATGGAAAGAAACATGTTCTCCTGCTTTCATCATTATAAAGGCTTCCCCTTTCTTGGACTCATACTTTCATATATAACTCAGATGCCTACATTATCCCAGATCAGTTGTCCTCTACTATGGTATCTAGGACATTTAGACTCATAGATGTGTTCATGTTTATTAACATGACAATGGCTTTCTCCCTAGCAAGCCTGGCACCAAAAATGTGTTCCCTTCATTTTCCTATGGCAACACTTTCTAACCATCATCTCATATTTACCCACTATTTTCTAAGTCAGCATTTGCTTAAAAAGACTCTGAAGCTTTTAATTACTTTGCTATATAATTATAATTTTATCCTCCAACTATTTAGTTTTTTAATATTCTGTTCTCATTTTAGTCATCCCAGATTAGTGTCATAAACAGTGTCCTCAATATTTGAGTTTAAATATATATACACCTGCTATTAAATAACACATCAAGGAAAATAATACAAGAAAAAAATTGATGTGAAAAATATATTTGTTTACTTCCTCCAACCTATCATATAGAATAAGTCCTTCTCCTTCTCTTTCTCTTTCTTTGCCTCTCCTTTCCCTTTTATTTTGTGCATTTTGCAATGTTTACACTCAAGGAAGTTTCAAATGCCATCTCTAAGGAAATATCTTCTCACATTCAGTTCAGTGATCAAACTCCAGACCTTTAATCAGCAATACAGTGTGTCCATTCCTAGGATGCTAAAAGTAATGCCTTTTTCTCTCTTACCTCTTTTAAATATAAATCTCTTATGCCATTCATAATGGATTCTATGGTTCCTAACTATTGTTGGCACAGGATTCTTGCACTTTTAGTTAAGACAGAATGCACATGACCAGCTCCTACTCACTGGTGACTAATGGAAATCCTAGAAAAGCATAATGCTGGAGGGCTCTGTTCCATAAAAAAAGCAGGGTAGGGAAATAGAAACCCAAACAATATCCTAAAGTGGTGAATTCTCTGTGTGTCTTTTTGCTCCTTTTGTTGTCACTATTTTGTTTTGCAGAGTTTTTTGTTGTGTTTCTTTGCTCATCTGTCTTTCCCCCATATGTCCTTGATTAGACTCAAGTGGATATTGAGAGGAAAAATTCTAAACAACAACAACAACAACAACAACAACAACAACAACAACACAGTTTCTTAGAAAAAAAATAGCCTAGAGTATTTTTCCAGGGGCATGGTGGAATAATTGAGGTGCCAAAGAAAAAAGAAACAATCTTAAGTCTTCTAGTTTAATCCCATTTAAGTGCATTTTTTTCCTATTTGTGAATATGCATATTTCTCCAATATTGAGTGTAGCCCCAGAGACAAAATATTCTTGCATGTAAGTTCTATTTATAATTCAGGATTGGATTTATTTGTTAGTAACACTACCATGGAATAAAAATATCCTAAATTAACTAAATAGTTTATTCTCTTCACTAGTTAGAGTACAGAAAGGCATAGTCCAAAGACAGAATGGGGAATCTGCTCCATGGAATCAGGACCTTTCAAACTTGTTTTTTCCTTCATACCTGAATTCAGTTTCCAATATGACCTCAGAGTTTAAGATGGCATAATTTTCCAACCCAGAAGAAAGAGGAAAATGATAATAATGGGCCACGGTGAACAGTGACCGTATTTTAAGCTAAAGTTACAAAAATCTGCTATCAGACATTTTTGGCTTCAATCTCCCTCATTGGACAGTTACTCATATATAACAACTAGCTGAAAATGAATTTACAAAAAGTCATCTTCATGTTGGGCAGCTCTGATCCTTATGAAAACATTGGTCATATTATAATGGGAAAAGGAGAGATCGAATGTCCCATTTGTCATATAGTAGTATTGTCTGTCCATGGATTCCTATGCAAATATCATTCATTTCTTTAGAGGTATCCAGTTTGCTAATTTTGGCTAGTTATCTGGATAAACATCATGTATTTTGACATTTTAGATAAAATTATTTAAAACCCATGGTATTCCATGACCACTGTTTATTTTGTAGGGTAAATGGAATTTTCCATAAGTGTAATATATAAATATTTAAATATGAATTTTTATGTTATCTTCTATTTACATACACACATACAGAGACACATATGCACATATCTTGCAGCCTTTTATGGAAATGTATACCAATAATATAATATTATCCTATATAATAAAAGGCTAATATGCTATGTTTTTGGACTTCCAGTCATCCATTCAGCCAATCAAAGCGTAATATGCTAATGATATGCTAAGGCATCTCAACCGCTTGCTATAATGTGCACTGACCACTAAAGGGCAGACAGTTGACTGGTCAACCAGTTGCTATGATGTGTGATGGTCATCAGAGGGCAGATGCTCCGACTGGTAGGTTAGCTTGCTGCTGGGGTCCAGCTGATCAGGACTGAGCTTGATAGGCCAGACACACTCTGGAGCCCTCCTGCGGTCCCTCTCTGGATTGACAACTTCCCATGTCCCTTCCTGACTCGATCATGTACCAGTTGAGTCCCGTGGCCTGGCCTTCGTCCTCTTGCAATACAGGACCCCTTGGGGGATGTCAGAGAGCCAGTTTCAGCCAGGTCCCAAAGGCCAGGCTAAGGGACCCCACTGGTGCACAAATTTGTGCACTGGACCTCTAGTATTAGAAAATATTCTTACAGATGGTATTATAAAATATTATAATTATAAGAATAATAAAATGTTATAGTTATAAGAATTATAAAATATTATAAAATATTATTACAGATTATAAGAATTATAAAATATCCTTACCGATACAAAGGTAGTGAGACCATAAAGGTTCCTTTGCTGGTTCGAATAATAAAAGGGATATTATATTTCAGAGGAAACCAAAGACAGTTCTCTTCACTTATATTTTTCAAGAGGGATATCTATGCTTATTTTCAACCTAACTTCAAAGTTCAGAAGACAAAAATAGACAGAGCCAGTGATGAAACTCAATATATTAGGCTGAAAAGGTCAAATTTCCAAGGTTGAAAATTTATTTGTCAGACCATCATTTAAATTAAGAAAGGCCCAGGTATTCATAGCTACACATTCTCAAAATATAGTGGGTGTTCATTCAGGTGGCAGTAATAAAATCCTTTCCAAGGAAAACTGTGTGTCAAAAATGACAGCGTTCCTGGGCTAATTGGCTTAAAAAAATAGCTCTAAACATACTACTTCCTGTCTCCCCACTGAATTGTAAACTGATTAGGTAAGGAAGTCTCATCTTCACCTCTTGAAACCTTGACTCTTCTGTGGAAGATAATAAATATTCAGTCATTCATAAATTCATCCCATAAACACTTATTGAGTACTACTTATGTGTTAGGAATTGAAATTGGGATTTTGAATTTTTTTTTAAAGGAGAATGGTGAAAATGTATGTATATTCAAATAGAAGTCATAATGATCAGGTTTTAGTTTTGATGAGATCTTGTCTTAGCTCTGTGATTTCAAAATGCAGGTCTCACTTCTCTGTTCACCTCTGCTTACAGGAGTAGTTGAGTAAGCCAGAAAAAACAGAAAAGGCTCATTTGGATACCAAAATTCTATTGTTTGATTAATACTTAGTATGTAATTAAAACCCCATACACTACGTAGGTCAATACTATAGTTTCCACATTGGTTTCTAGATTGGGAGAATTTCACTGAGGCTAGTGCTTTCTAAAGGTCAATATTCCTTTCTGAATTAGAGGTTCATTTAATTCAACACAACATTTTCTTTTTATCACAAGGAATCCAAATACCTGCCTCTTTCCTCCGTAACTTCCAGTTGCCAAGCCTTCTGCTAGCCTGTCTTCTGATAGCCAAATATTTGATACCAAAAAACAAGAGCTTTCCCCCGTTGCTACATTTATTTACCATTTCACTCATTTCTATAGGTACGATAATATCCTCACTGTCCATCTATACCTCCGTCATGACTAGAGCTCTCTAGGTAATCACTCCAATGTACTTTGAAACTCTGAAAGGTGGTCTGCTACTAAATTATGGAGACATCTATATATATATATATTTTTTTTTTCATTTTCTTTGGACAATTAATTTATGTTGACTATAAATGTAAATCTTTCACAGATGTAACTACTTTCAGTCCAAGGCTGTATGGAATATTTACTGCCTCAGTAAATCCCTGTTTGTCTTCCTTTCTGGCATGGGGGCTCAGCAGGCATGTTAATGGCCATGCTAACCAGTCAGTATGCGATTTGGTCTCTGCCATAAGGTTCACCAAGCGGGAAGGCCACTGGTGTTCCAGGAAAGCAAAGGACCGTGCCTTTTCTGCATGTCAACAGACGAGAGGGCCATCAGAATGTGAACGATCCCCTGCTATCTTTATGAAGTCAGACTAGCTTTTGAGACATGCTGTGATTGGAAAAATAGACACCAGGCATTAGAGAGATGATACTGAAGGGAAAAGGAATACAACCACGCCAGTCAATCATGGTGGTCCAGGATATATCTCAATGTGCCAAATGCCATAATTAGCGCTTCCAAGCATTAGAACTAAAGCTGATCTCAGGGGGAAAATGCACCCCAATCGCCCATTAAGGCGCCCTTTGCACACCCCTATGCCAAGCAGACATCAGTCATCACTCTTAGAGATCTGCACAAACATGGAAGTCACAGCATGGCTGACTGGAAAGTAAGACACAGCAGTCATTCAACTCAGGAGGAAGAGGAGTTTCCATAGGAACTGTTTCTGTAATTATTTTATGATTTGGGATAGGGTCCCTGACATAGAAACGGATTGGAAATATCTGATATCCTTTCGATGGCCTTTCCAGAGCTTATTTTAGGAAACCTCACCCCTGCTACCCTCACTTCATGTAGTTCAGTCAGTGGAATACTGGTAGCTTTTATTAAAACAAAATTCTAAGCCAACATCCTAAGTTAACTGGATTAGAGTTAGGAGCATATTGTAGGCTGCTCCAGTCAGAATTCTTTTACTAGTAATTTGGCAATTGAAATTGTGTGAGATTATTTCCCTCTTCAAGTGGCTAGATATTTAACATGCAAGCTAAGGACTATGTGTGCAGTGTGGTAGCTTGGTCAATGGACATTTATTTTTTTGCACAGTTCTGGAAGCCAGACATCTAACATCCAAGTGTTGGCAGAGTGTGTTCCTTCTGAGGTCTGTGCCTTTTGACTAGCTTCCCAGGCTTAGCTGGTATCATTTGGGCTGGACGCATCGCTCCATTCTCTGTCTTCATATGCACCTGACATGTGTCCTCTGTGTGTGTCTCTGTGTACATCTGTATTACCTTTTTTAAAAAAATAATTTTTATTGATTTCAGAGAGAAAGAGAGAGAAGAGAAAGATAGAAACATCAGTGACAAGAGAGAATCAATCATTGATTGGCTGCCTCCTACATGCCCCCCTACTGGGGATCAAACCCATAACTGGGGCATGTACCCTCACCAAGAATTGAACCATGGCCTCTTGACCTGGCTCTTTACCCCCCCCCCCTTTTAAGGTCATCAGTCATATTTGTTTAGGGTGCACCCTAATGACCTCATCTTAATGTAACCCATTGTATCTTCAGTGGCACTATTTTCAAATAAGTTCACATTCTGAAGTACTAAGGGGTTAGGATTTCAACATGAATTTTGGGGGTGCATAATTGAGCTCATAGCAGGGTGCTTTGTAGATGGAGAAGCTCTCATCTCAACTCTTTGCTTGGGCTTAGAGGTATTGACTATGAAGAATATAAATCTTCTAATCCACATCCCCTTCCCTTTCTATCAGTTCTCTATCCTCCACCTATCTTCTGCTTTTTCTTTCTCCTTCCCCCCAAGTTTCTGCCACCTCTTACCACAATGTCTCTGTGGTGAGGTAGCTTTCAGTGGGGCATCTGTACTCAGGAAGAAAATGTTGCTGACTACATCACTTCCATCTCTTCTGAATGATTAAATTTCTCTTATATTCTGACTTGGCCATAAATCTAGCATTATATTCAGGCAATTGCAAAATTGGTCTGTTCACATCATTTGTCGATGAATAAACCAATCTGTAAATTTTACTGGGAAGAGAATTTGTCTCATAAATTTCTTTTACAAACATCATAAATAGATATGCAAGAAAGAGCCAATTTGAATTTATTATTTGTATTCCATGTCAATTTAAAAAATAAAGATATTTAAAGCTCTCTTCTGGCTGACTTCCACATTTAATATAAAGTTTGGATCTCATATCATTTAATATGAGTCAGCACAGAGCCTATTGATTCCTTCATGGTTTCTTTCCTTTACAGATGGCATTAAGCATGAATCTTAATGCTGGAAGGCCCAAACCACTAGCCATATACATAAAACCTCACAGACATTAGAAATAGATAATAAAAGGGAGATGCAGGAAACTCAGTTTAGGGTCAACGTTAAACCTCCTTTACTGTCACGTTTCTCAACTTCTTCTTGTCTTCCCTAAAACCTGTCTTCTAGGTTTGCCGAATACTTTAGATTCTATACATTGCTCTGTTATCTAGAGATCAATAGCACTTATTTGTCTTTGAAATTTTGATCATATCATTGACATAAAGTCATGTATATCCATTGATTCATATAAACTTTCTTATATTAGCACATCCACAAATACTTCATACTGGGTTAGTGTTCAGCCAAGTGTTGCATAGATCCAATAAAGAAGACAATTGCATGCATTTAGGATTATATAAAAATATATTAGAAGTGAGGGTTATTCAGAAATAATAGAAAATTCTCTTCACAACCCTATGTGATAATTAAGAACACATTAGTTCCATAACTCTATTATTGCCTCGGTAGAGCAACCATATTTCAATTTTATAACTCCGTAGACATTTTAATGGGTATTTAATCTGTTAGGTTTCATTTTCTAAGTGGGACATCTCCTTAATCTTCTCTACTATGTAACAATGTCTCAGTTTTGGTCATCTGAGAAGTAAAAATAATTTCCTCAAACTCCATATATAGCTTTTTAATAAATGTCCAACAATTGAATCTATACATATATTAACACCTGGATCTTGTCATTGTGGATATTCATTATTATTTGGCTCATGATGGGCAAGAGAACAAAAGATAAGAAATGCTCTCTTTACTCAGAAATGGCCTCTTTGAGTTATTAAATCTGTTGGAAATGTTTCTAGGTAATGAGACTTTGTGCTCTGTGTCTCTGAATCAAAATTGGATTGAGTTTTGAAAGAAAGAGTTGAGGTGGTCAAGTGTCAGAACCCAAAGATTTTTATCATTAAAATGATTGACCACATGTATGAATTTTAAAATACTTGTATGTGTTGTTCACATTGCAATTCATTGAGGGCAATCTAAGTAAAATCTTTGACTTTTTGAAATACTAGAAATAAAGTACTTTAAACTGAGGAAGTCCTACATTATTATGTGATTTAGTTTGTTGTAGGGGGAAAAAAAGAGTAGTGGATAGGGGGTCAAAAGTCTTAGTTTTTATGCATTTCCATGTTATAGGTGAAAAAATCTAAGTTTATTGAAACCAAGCAAAAGTCCTAAGGCCATGAAATTAATTATAGAATGATTACCCAAACCCAAGGTTTCTGAGTTCTTCATATTTAACATGGCCTTGGATGTATTTGGTCACATTTTTTTTTAATTTGTTGATTTAATAATAGACAAAAATTAGACAAATAAGTTGTTAATCCAAGAGAATGACACAAATTGGAAAGAATCCTGTAATTTTATAAAAATATAAATTCCAAGTCTATGTTGTATAAATAAGAACACTGAAGACTGTGAGGGAATTCAGCCACAGTCATTCAGGGAAGTATGACTCATATAGAGGAGACACAAGTTCTTTTACTTTCTGATTTATCACCCCTTATAGGAAGTTCAGTGGCATTCCTTCTATGAGAAGAGCAAAGATACTTTGGATATAAGTAACTAGATTTTACTCTACAAAATCTCTAATCATCTGTCATCTGGTCCCCATTGTGTTCTGTTTGTGCTTATTTATTTTTATTTATTTTTTATTCCTGCCATGAAACTGGCTTGTGCTTTTAAAAAATATATGAAAGTAGAGTCCCTCAGCCCAGCTTGCATCCTCTCTAATCCAGGACTCCTGCAGGATGGGGCCTAAATCGGCAGTTGGACATCCCTCACAATGTGGGACTGCTGGTTCCTAACGACTTGCCTGACTGCCTGATCACCATTAACCACTCTACCTGTCTGCCTGATTGCCCCTAGCCACTCTACCTACCTGCCTGATTGCCCCTAACAGATCCCCTGCTGGCCTGGCCACCCACTAACTGTTCCCCTGCTGGCCTGATCACCCCCTAATTGCCCAGAGGAAGTCAGACTTCTGAAAGATGTCTGGTTGACCTGGTCTAATTAGCATATTATCCTTTTATTAGTATAGATTATAAAACAAAAGATTAGGTATAAGATTACTGAATTAATATTTCTGAAGTGCCTTGCATATGATAGGAATTATGGTTATTTTCATATGTCTTTTCCATTAATTCCATACTGCAATACTGAATTTGATTGCTTTAGTCACAATGAATAAGAACAATTATTGAACGTATAACCTATCTAAGCCAAATTCAGAGTAGTTGGAATTAAAAACATATACAGTCAGATGATTGAAAAGTGATTTAAGAAACATCAAGGGTCTTTACTTACATTTTTAAGCAATTTTGGAATCTCTCTTTATGTATTTCTCCTGCAAGTATCTTGACAAATGCCTTGTGATTCTATGGTATGATTCTATTTTAACTTCAGAATAAGTTTTGAAGATTTCTTACATCATTAAATTGTGACAAACAAAATATTCAAGTATAATTTCACAAATAACAAAGTTAGCTAAGAAAAAAAAACCCATAAACATTTAAACTTGAAAGATGCCTTGTTACTGATCATGACATATTACATGAGGTTTCACCCACTCCATAGCTCAAGTATACTTTAGCAGATACTATATAAGCCCATTAGGGGCGTAATCATCCTAATCATTTCGTTTATCAGGAAGGTTCCAGATGCTTGACTGTAACCATAGTAATGTTCCAAAAAATGTGTGTTTTATTTCTACAAAAAATACAGACAATAAAGTAGAGGAACTGGACTTTGATGCTATGTTAAGCGTAGTAACTTTTCATATTGGTCTTTTCTGACAAAGGGATTGTGGGTAAGAAATTCATTCAGGTTTTTCACACATGTTATGATGTCTGAGGAACCCCACCTATGATAAGTGGTAATGACAGAAGGGTGAATGAAGCATGAACCCTTCCTCCAGAGAACATGCAACCATCTTCTGTCAGAGATATACCTCACAGAAGTAGATACACTGTGAAGGGATGATGTATCACACATTGAGATAAGCATTAAATACAATGACATCGTACCAGAGGAGGGGATATTATTTGCAATAGAATGATCATACTGATCTATTTTAACATTATTGAGCTTGTACTGTGCATTAAAATTTTAAACTCATTTATTCCAAATTAAATTCCCAGGATGGGCACCTTACCGAGATCATCTTTTGAATTCACACATATTTATCACACTTGGGCAATAACTTCATTTAGCACATGAAGAGCAGTGTAGTTGTCTAAGGTCATGCCATAGATTGCATAGTGAATATGGGTATGTTGAAAGAGTTTAATAAAGGAACTGTCTAGAAAGTGTGGGTCAATTCAGGAAAACAACAGGGAAAGTGCTTTGCCACTGGGGCACCTAGAGTAGGAGTGTGGAGTTTTGACCATCCACCTGTACAAAGGGGCAGGGGAGGAGGAGGGAGTTTGGAACCTCAAGAGGTAGCTGGGTTGAGCAATGTACCTGATAGGAGATATGATCTTTGGTAAAGGGTCATTGCCAAATCACAAAACCCACAAGGAGAAGAGCCAGCAAAATAAAAATGCCGACATCTGTCTTCCCTGGCCTAAGATCTGCTGGTACCTCCACTTGCTAAAACCACCCGGAAGGCAGAGGTCAAAGAAGGGTACTCCTAAGAAGGGTAGAGATTGGCTGGGACCATATATGAGGTGAGGTGATTGTATATACCCAGAAGAGTGGCAAAGAACACACACTCCTGATCCAAATAAAAAGGATAAATACATCATGATAAGTATATTACAAAAACAAACAAACCCAAAATGCTATAGGAAGGGGAGAGGAGGCCGAAACCGATTTGGCTCAGTGGATAGAGCATTGGTCTGTGGACTGAAAGGTCCCAGGTTCGATTCCGGTCAAGGGCATGTACATTGGTTGCGGGCACATACCCAGTAGGGGGTGTGCAGGAGGTAGCTGATTGGTGTTTCTCTCATCATCGATGTTTCTAGCTCTCTATCCCTCTCTCTTTCTCTCTGTAAAAAAATCAATAAAATATATATTTTTTAAAAAGAGAGAGGACTTAGTATTTTACAAATATTGTGCCAGTTAATCCTCACTATCTTATAAACCTGTTATTTGTACTGATATTTACGATGGAGTTAAATGAAACTTAGAAATGTTAAGTAACTTGTGCATAATTTTTGTTCTTTTAAACATTTTTATTGATTTCAGAGAGAGAGGGAGAGGATAAATCTCATCATTGATCAGTTGCCTCCTGCATGTTCCCTAGTGGGAATGTTGCCCACAACCCGGGAATGGAACTGTGACCTCCTGGTAGACCCTCAACCACACCCACAGGGCAAACTCACCCCAGTTCCACTGCCAATAATTGTCACTGTCATAACTGATTCCAAGTCTGTGTTCGGATTCCTGGTATAAAAATACCCCTCTTTACACCAGGCAAACATGATAGATGATTTGGCAAAACCCAGGAAGCTGGGGTGAACTATGGTTGTGGATAGAGACGATGACATGGTTTTCAAATAGGTCATAATATTTTCCCCATTATGTACTTGACTGTGTTCCAAACCTGTGGTCAGTTACTGACATTTTCTAGAAAAAAAAAGGTGTGATGTCTAATCTAATTCAAGTTTCACCAGAGATATATGTGCATATGGTCCATTCTGCTCACAGTTTCACAGCCCACCGCTTTCTGCTATGCTCCTTATATTAGAGGTTATTTATGTTCCCGGCACATCATATATTATCCACTGTGACCATATAAATGTGCATAATCCCTCTTTCCTGGCTCTCTACACTTTCATCTTTCATCTAATACCTTCCACATTTTCTAAACCAAATAGTGAATGTAACTTTCTTAAGGATAATTTTCTGCCATCAAATGTGAATGAGCATCCCATAACTAAGAATTATGGAAAATATTCAACCGACATTATGAAATAGAGCTTGGAAAATTGTCAGTTCTTGGTGTATCTTTCTACTTTATCATGAGATCAAATTCCTGTTAAAACCTTTTAATGTATAACAGTAGAGAGCTTCTGTCATGTAGTAGTAAACACTCCGATAGAACACATATGCCTTTTTGCTACTTGACTTTTGTTTTAATCTTACAAAGTATAAGAAATTGCAGTAGAAAAATATTAGAGATTGGAAGAGATAAATTTTATTCAGCACCTACAATGTGCCAGGGTTAGTAATCAATGTCACCTAAGTCTTCCATACCAAGTCTCATGTCAGGTGGTTTTCATCTTGATTTCAGGTCTTCTCCTCTAATTTGTTATCATTAATTAATATTCCTAATTGTGATGAGTTATTGACTGCTTAGCTCAGTAGAACAATATAATATATATGGAAGTAAGGATGAATAATATCATAAAAGTTTGTAGAAAAGCATAGTTGGAAAGAAACCCAAACAAGCAGGAAGCAATGACTCGAGAGATCTGTTCCACTGCCATTTTTGAGTTGTACATTTATTACAATAAGAGATCAAAGTGTTAGAATTTAATTCGAATTATATATGAATAAATAAATCCCTTTTCTAATCCATGTTTTCTTTCCATATGCACTTATGTTTGTGGGAGGGGATGACAAAGAGAAGAATTCTCTGGGAAGGGTTTAGAAACTGAAGTAAGAAATTATTTTAATGTAGGAAAAAATCTAAGTAATATAAAATTAATTTTAACAACAAAAATAAACAAGTATGGCTATATTAACAAGTGCGGATACCCATATTTACTGTGAGGTCCCTATAACAGTTCTTATTCATTCTTCACATCACTATGTACACAATTCACCTAAAGATTCAAAATAATTATAATTCATATGTTATGTCCTCAAAAATTACTTTTTTACTTGGAGGTGAAGGCTTAAATAAAAGCCAAGTGAATTAAAGTCTACCACATAATATGATCAGCATCAAATGTTCTGGAGTTTTAAAAAGCAAGACCATTGTGAAATGACATGGTCATATAAAAATTCCTAGGGGAATTTGTGTTCTAAGAATGGGTAGAATTTAATAACAACGGGTATTTTTTGAGCATATCTTTTTTTAAATATATTTTATTGATTTTTTACTGAGAGGAAGGAGAGAGGAATACAGAGTTAAAAACATCGATGAAAGAGAGACATCGATCAGCTGCCTCTTGCACACTGCCTACTGGGGATGTGCCCACAACCAAGGTACATGCCCTAAACTGGAATCAAGCCTGGGACCTTTCAGTCTACAGGCCGACGCTCTATCCACTGAGCCAAACCGGTTTGGGCTTGAGCATATCTTTATGTGCCAGACAACATTTATCATACCCATTTTAAAAATGTGGATACTGAGACATACAGATATAAAATACCTGGGTCATAGAAGATGAGAATAGCAGTGACTTCAGCTGGGGATAAAATGATAAAGACCTTAGTGTGCAGGTAGGTTATGCTCTCAGTGTGCATCATGTTTGCATAGCTATTCTTCACCATCTCAGCAAAACTTCATGTTGGGAGTAGTGAAATCTAAGTTTAGAAATGCACAGATGAGGATTTTGGAAGATAGGTGAGGAATTAAAATTTAAGCTGGAATCAATAATTTCGGAAAAGCAATATAGCCGCATGAGTTGCAAGAGTTTGAGTGGGGTGTGACTTTCCTTAGAAAGTGAAAGGTTAACATGGTACCCTAGGGTATGATACATAGCCATTTCAGATGGTGGGTAAAGAAAAACTGAATTTATTTAAGGCATGCCTGTCAAACTCAAAGGCTAACATGGCCCAAATAAACAAGGTTTGAGAGTATGTGCGCCACAAAAAAGAAAAAGCTTCAATATTCATAGAAACATAGGTTTATTTCGGTAGAACCATGCTGAATACAAAAGGCTGAAATAAAGGAGTAATCCTTAACATAAAATAGAAGATTATAATAAAAATTATTGTTTTTGAACATTAATTTACCAGACACTGAATAACTGCACAAATTAATAAGCATAATGCAAATAAATCTGTTTTTCTTGTTCTCCGAAAGTGAAATATTTCTTGTTGCTCACACCAAACAAGTCAGTACAAAACTAATGACTTGGCAATCGGCTGCTAAAATATTCGCTGCTAGTATTAGTGGAGAGAAATGGTGCGCCTGTGCTTAAGGCATGTAAGGGAAATAAATGCAACATGCTCATAGGATTCAGTCATTAGCAAACGTTGTAGTTTGTTACTAATAATTATGTGTAACAGGATATTGTAAAAATTAAGCTACGAAAAATTTATTAAACCGTTTCTTACATACCATTATATTGTCTGGGCCTCCAAATACACACTGTGGGCCACATGCAGCCTGCAGGACGAGAGTTTGACGTGCTTGATTTAAGGAAATGAGGCTGGGGGATGGGATGTCCAAAAGGAAGGGCTGCTCCGCACCAAGCCAAGGGGATATTGGGTAAATGATGGCTGCACCCAGGAGCTGGACCTTCATCCTTAATACAGTTATGGTGGAAAACTTAGTGGGTGTTGGGGTTGAGGTGGTGGGCTTGGAATTCAGATGGAATACAGCTATGTCACTAGGTGTCTTCGGGATTGTTTCAATTCCTTATGGTCTGAATCCTGGTATCCTGGAAGCTTACAAATAGCCCTTAAGGGTTATATTGCCCCATAATCCAAACAGAAAGCTTTTCCTGTTAAAATTTCAAACCTTAAATTGTGACATTGAGGACTAAGGGGAAACCATGATAGAAAGACTTTGAAGAAATGTACTAACTGAAAATGTAAACAAAGGAATCAGATGCAGAATAACAACAATAATAACGTTGAGACAAGAGTGGGGAGAGGCACATTGGGTGAACATCTTTTATGAGCCAACAAGTGTTACTATTAATTAGACCATAACTCCTCTAATTTACCTTTTTTTCAAAGACACTGTGAAAACTATTCATATTTCCAATCAATAAATCAAAAGTAATGTCGCTCAGAGAATAAGCTACACAAGGATTGCGGGTTGGAAGTGGGAGAGTTGAGTTTCATTGATCCCATCCCTCTCTCACTTTAGAGTTCTATCCAGTTTCCCAGGCATCCCTTCTGAGGCAATTCAAGGTACTGGGTTAATCCAACTTGTAGGAATGTGCCCAAACTGTCATGATAAGGCAGTAAAGTATTGTTGATTTTTTAATGATGTGCCCTCAGCTCAACAGTTTACTTTTTAAAAAATATATATTTTATTGATTGTTTACAGAGAGGAAGAGAGAGGGATAGAGAGATAGAAACATAGATGAGAGAGAATCATCCATCAGCTGCCTCCTGCCCACCCCCCACTGGGAATGTGCCCACAACCAAGGTACATGCCCTTGACCGGAATCGAACCTGGAACCCTTCGGTCCAGCCCTCAAGTCAATGCTCCATCTACTGAGCCAAACCAGTTTCGGCAACAGTTTACTTTATCAGAGCACAGAATATCCTCCATATACTATGTAATTTACATTTGATCACATCAGCCTTAATTACAACACATGTTATCATTGAATAATCTTTATTTTATGTATGTTTTTCTTTGCTCTTACTTCTCTAATATTGTGTGAATAGCTTCCAGATTGGACCCGAAAGCACTCTGTGCAGGAAGTTATGGCCAAAACATCCATCTTAACCCTCCTCCTCCTTATGGAAATGCAGATTCTCTCTTGTGCGGCAAACTAATTAAAGTCCCTTCCCAACACAATATATAAATAGCACATAAATATTTAATGGTCTGATTTAGCATTTTTATTAGATTCTATGACACATCAAAGTATATACTGTTTAAAAGCTGAATTTAAATGATATAGTGTTTTCAAAAGCCCCATCATGCATGATGTATTTTACCAATAAAATTTAAAGAAAACATTTTGGCTGTACTGAGAATAAACTATTATTCCTTACTTATGCTGTGACTTGAACATTCACCGATAACTCATTATGCTTTTATGAGTAGTAAGTGATACTGAAAGAGCCATACAGGATACAAATGACCCAAGGAGTAGCCTATGCAATGTGGCCAGTCCTGCACCTTACAAACTCTGTACACAAGCCTACAGAGGTGTTCACTATTTTGGACATTACCTTTTCAATAGCACTGCCTCAGAATTTCAGCTAGCTCTAGCCATTGTTTTTTCTCATGGACCATTCTCCCTCAGTCTCCAATTGTTGCTACAAGTTAAATCTGTCCCCTTGGGACTTTAGCTGTTGCAGGTTGTTTTTGCCATTGTTTTGTGTTTTTTAGGGAGGAGGGGATTTTTAAATATCCCTTGCTTTTATAGACTACAGTGTGTTAGGCACAGTTTCAAGCTCCATTATTGCTTACTGAGGGTCCTCACCCCTCCCTGGAAACACCATTATGCCCCAGTTGGGGTTCTTTCTCTCCCTGGCAACTTCCCTGTTATCCTCATTATAGGTCCCATGATTAATGGCCTTCAGTTTCCAGTAAACTGCCTCACCCAGTTTCCAGTGACCGCCTTCACTTGGCCCCTGCCTGCACCTGGTCCAACCAGTTCCTCTGACTGACCTTTACAAGAGACATGAATATCCTGCTCCCCCTATTCTGACCCTCTTATGCCATTTTTGTCTCAGCCCTTCTGCTAGCAGATATAACAATCTATACTAATAATCTATACTACTAAAAGGGTGATATGGTAATTAGACCATACATCTTGTTGATATCCTTCTGGACAAAGCCATGATGGTAAGATCCAAGGGAGGCAGTTAGGGGTGATCAGGCTGGCAAGGGACCAGTTTGGGGGAGGTGAGTCAGGCAGGCATGTGAGCGGTTAGGAGCCAGTGGTCCCAGATTGGGAGAGGGATGTCCAACTGTTGGTTTAGGCCTCATCCCACAGGAATTAGGCCTAAACTGGCAGTCAGACATCCCCCGAGGGGTCCAAAATTGGAGAGAGTGCAAGCTGGTCTGAGGGACCCCCTCCCCTTGTGCATGAATTTCATGCACTGGGCCTCTAGTAATTTATAACGCTTTACCCCATTTGGCCTCATGTGTTCTTCCTTGGGGACCCTAAAACAGGGGAGCAACTTCTCAGGAAGGTCTCACCACCATGATGGCCACCTTATCTTTGTCATTGTCTTAGACTCACCATTCTATGTTCCCTGTTGTTTCAGAGAAACCCTACTTAGGAACACCTGCTCTGTGAGCAGCCCTCACACTCCCCATTGATAGATTAATTAAGGAAGGTAGCTGAGACTGGGAGACCAGGACACAGGCTTTTATTGGAGATGGGTGGGACCCCCACCGGCTGCTTCCAGAGGGAGAGAGTGGAAGAGACTGGAAGAGGCTGTAAAACACCTGGGTGTCTGCTTTTAAGGGGAAGATAGGGGGCGGGGCTTAGGGGTACTTAGCAGGTGCTGATTGGTGGTTCAGAGTTCAGGTATGTCTGGCCACAGGTGGGGTTTGCGTCTGTCAATCAACTGGGAGAAGGGAGGATCTATCATCCATGTGTTTTAAACTCTTGGCCAGTAGTTATATGTGGCACTAGACATCATTTGTTTGAACTTTTAACAGTGAGGTTAAGCCTAAATAAGCCAATGTAGTACTTACTCTTCCCACCAGTTTCACCTTTAAACACCTTGGGTTGTACCTCCAAACCTAGTGTAGCTGAGTTGATAAATAGATATTACAGTAGTAAGTAATTCTAATACTTTGCACTATTGATGTTGTGTGTTATTATAAGTGGAATTTTTTAGAGAATCTGGATTTTTTTTTCACCTGCCTTCAGACACTCTTGACTTTTGCTCTATCAGGGAGTTAATTTGGCTGTGGTCTCAAAAGCCCCGTGTCTCATTTCTGCCATGAGCAATAGCTGAAATCTCTACTCAGTCCTTTCATCTTTTCAGTCTTGTTTCCAGCTGGTTCTTTGTCATTTCTCTAGTACAGGTGCAACTCAGGTGTCATGCAAGGATTTGAGCACAATTTGTATTCAGATTTTAGTCTCCACATCTGTGCATCCCTAACTTTCCAGTTGCTCTGGCAACTCCAAACTTCATTCTCTCTGTCTTCAATTTGATCGTGTTGTGATATTTTTTGCTTGGGTTTTAGGCATCCAGTACAATGTGGATTAGCCTGAGATAAAAATCAAGGAAATGGAATTATCAGCTACTGTATTTGCTCCTTTTCTAGATTTTATAACACCCCTATCTTTTCCTTCTTATTTTTAATTTTCCAGTACCTTTAAGAAAATCTCTGTGTATGTGTGTGTGTGTGTGTGTGTGTGTGTGTGTGTGTGTGTTTGTATGTGTATGTAAATTCACATTTAATTTAGAGTTTATAAATGACATCTGGAAGATGAGTAATGTTTTCTTTTTTCATGCTGACATTTTTTTTAAAAGCAGAATTCCAAGGGTTTTAGACTTTATGTAAGGAAAATGGAAAATCTTTGGAGTATTTTTGAGGAAGAGTGTGATATTATTGAAAATTACCTTTATAAAACTGCACTCTGTGTGTTATGCATGATGAATGTTATTTTTGTTTGTTTGTTTTAGGAGTGTAAGATTAGGTATAGAAGATCTAATATAGAAATTGAGACAAAATAAGCAATAACTTGTTCCTGAAGTGACTAATTTGTTTTGGAAGTAAAATTAAATAAAATGTGCACCAACTTAGACATAGCCCGACTTGCAGTAATGCTCTGAATTTAATAATTTATTAGATACATATTACATGCCAGATGTTTCATGTTGAATGTAAAAGTACCCATAAATTGGGTGTAATCATGGAGATTAGACATTAATTAGACATTGATCAAATATTTAAAAAGGCATACAAATTCTAATGAAATTTATATTGAGTTGCTTATGATGACAGGAGTCAACAATAAGATGGATTTACCTCATGCTACGAATAATATATGAAAAAGTATAAAATTAGTTCTAGTTTATCAATAATAAAACAAGAAAATTCAGTTGGCTAAACTCTCATATCAGTGTTAATAAGAAGGCTAAGTATTTCTGAGAAATCAGAAGAAAATGAGATCCATATAAAAATAGCAGTTGTTTGAGGGATTCATGTAGGTAAGATTTCTTTAGAAACAGAAACTGTTAAAAGATTCCAAAACAGAGCAGGTGTGGACATGGAAGAAAACCATGTGGTTGGGATAGTGTGAGAGGGCCAGCATGCTGTTCATGGTGCTGAAAACACAAAAGAAGCAATCTCTGCGGGGCATTGAGTGCCATGGGGTGGTGTGGTTTTCATCTTTAAATCAAAGAAAAACTCTTTATGAGTGTTAGACAGGAAGCTCAAGCCAACCCAGTGTGGACATCAGATTGGAGAAAGACAAAACTGGATGAAGCAAGTCTCACTAAGTATAGAGGAATAGATGATACAGATATAATGATGGTATTGCTGCTGCTGTTGCTTGTAGTTGTGCTTCCTTTATCTTTGGAAAGAAGGAAGAATGGTAAGGTGAAGATGGCCTAGTTTTTTTGGAGAGGTAGAATTTCTGTATGTCTGATTCTCTATGGTAGAAAAAAAATAACTGGGAAAACAAACAAAATAATACAAAACACACCAAAATCCAACAGCAATAAAAGACAAAATTAGTCTATTTCATACTTCATTAACACCAAGAATAGGAGTTGCTGGGTCTTACCTATCCTGGCTGGTAAACAAGAGATTCTTGGAGCTAATTATTAGAATTGCAGGAGTATTTCAAAGGTCTCAACTTAAGTATTTAAAAGTGGTTGGAATCCTATTTGATTTTAACATACCATTATCTCAGCAATGGTATTATCATAGCATAAAGCTAGTCAGCTCCTGACTTTGAAATATAAATACTCACATAGAGTATTTTTTTCCACTTTGTCAAATGGAAGTTTCTGTGTATTACTGAAGAGACAGAGCAATTGTACAGAGATGATCATGCCAGCCCCCAGATGCATCTGGGAAACAATTAAGAACCAAAGGGGAGGCTAATGAAAAGATCTCCTGTGGTTATAGGAACTACATGCTTTGGTCTTTTCCTCCAGATATTTTCTAACTTAGTTTCTTCTGTAAAACCTGGCTTAAAGCATATTTATTAAACTGCCTCTATTTCCCCAAAGCACTTCGTTTCTGGGAGACTAAGGGTGGAACCAAGGTCTAATTTAATTTTCTTTATCATGTCTCTATAAGTGTGTATATGAATAAAGGAGCTGACTAGTCCTCTGACGCCTTCTGTCTTCACAGGCACAGGCATGTGCATTGTATTCATAAATAATAGGCTGTCACGATCTCAAGAAAGCAACACTATCCACAATATATATGTTTCTGGATATTTCTAAAGTGTTTCATTCATCATATCAATTTTACTTCTCTTGGATCATTTATATGGAAATTGATCAATGCTACCTGACGCATGTCAACTCCATCTACAAGGAAAAAAGTGTCATTGTCCTCCAGAAGAATGGATAGCACAATTAAAGTAATCAACATTTCAGACAGAAGCACCTTGTCTTTGTAGAAAAGTATTGAACAGTTCCAACTCTATAAAAATCCATTAATGCTAACTACTAAAAATGTCAAAAGAACTGATGTGAACCAAAGAGAACCCAATTAACAGAGCTAGATGTTTGGACTCATAGTATCAATCCCCATGAGTACTGTTGTGGAAGTTAATGGTCAGAATAAGTTTCTTAGAGGTAGAGAAGCAACCTTCTCTTGTCCCTGGTAACTTTGACTGATAAAGTATGTGTGTGTGTGTGTGTGTGTGTGTGTGTGTGTGTGTGTAAAGAGTATGAATATGTTGAATTTTGATCATTGATAAAGCCATCATACATGCGGTTTACTCTAAGCATGAACAGTGGCTCACCAACTACAGGAAATTACTATAAAAGAAAAATTAAAGCTCACACAGGATACATGTTTCTGACTTTTAAATATAATTAAGTCCTGATGCACCAGGACTTACAATGAAATTTGTTATTTTAAAAATAGGAGCAGATTCTTTTTAGCTCTTTAGAAAAATAATGAGAAATGTACTTTATATATTCTCTTTTAAAAATTGAGTAATTTTAGGGGTGTTATGTATACATGTGTGTAAGTTGGATCTGTTTCTATGAGGCAAAGAAGACTCCTTTGAGGTAGCTTCAAGATAGCCTTGTCCAGGGATGCTGATGACTAAAACTGAGAAGGCTCGCATTTATGGTACCCAAGAAGAGTACTATTTATGGTCCCTAAGAAAGATTACTGTACTACCAAGTGCTGTTGCCTATAAAATACATTTCAAACGAACCCATTGACTCTGCCAGATAGATAGTCAGGATTTTATTCATAGCAGAATTAAATTTAGAAAGGAAAGGTATAAACATACAGTAGTGAGATGGGAGGACTCCATACCTAAAGGTTACTTTACCTGCTAAATAATGGTCTTATGTAAATAACAAGTGTTAAAGGTTAAGAGGGGAATGATAAAATACCAGAGATGGTTAGGAAAGACATACAAGAAAAGTTAGGTTTTAAAATTAAATGCAAGAGGCCTTTATGGGGAGGACGTGTCCTGGATGATACACTGCCTCCCCATAAAGTTTCTTGGAATGTGAGTGGTAAGTCAGTGGTCAGACTATGGTATTTGAGGTAGCCATGATGTCATAAACTCAGAAAGGTAGGTCCAAACATTCAAAAACCTATCTCCTTCCCCTTCAGCAAATCCTTGCAAAGCTTGCAGCAGAGACTGTTCCAAAGTTTCCAAGGGAAAGGGAGTAGGCTTGATGGTTTTGAGTTCAAATCTCAACTCTTCTACTTCTAAGTTATGTGACATGGGATACATTACTTCTTTGAACATCAGTAGCACTAATACCAAAGGGAGAAACTATTTCATACTGAAGAGTCATATAGCTTATTACTATATTCCAAGGAAGAGCACATATTCCAAGTAAACTTTCTGGGTTCAAATTCTGGTTCCACCCTTTACAAGATCTAGATCCTTGATAAAGCCCTCAAACTGACTTTTCCTCATATTTAAATGTGGTTATCATATAGAGGTGTTGTGAGTATTGAATACATAATTTTCTTTTTCTAATAGTGCCTGGAAAAAAAAGCGTTTAAAAACTATTCATTGTTAGTGTTAGTGTCATTGCATCCTGGGTGGTTTGAAAAGTGAAATAATATATTTGTAATGTGTCAAGCATACTATGTAGAACTATCATAAAGGTGTAGCAAGGCTGTGTTATCTCACTACTGCTTTCCAGCTAAGAAATGTCAAGGTAAACCCTTCAAGCACTGTTTCCTGCAGGAAATCTCTTTGGCCTCCCGTGATTATTTTTTAACAGTCATACTCCCCATAGGAAATCTTTCTACCAACAGTTATAACTAGCCTTCCCCAAGAGTCAAGAATGAACTTTCTGACCCCGTAATTAATTTGACTGCTCAAGTTCCATAAAGTGGAGGTGAAAACTCAATTTCTAAATGAAAGCATTCGTAGCAGCAACCAATTGACACAATGATTCATATTAAGCCATTGGTCTAGCAATGGACTCATCTAAATATGTTAAATATGTTTCATAGATGCACTTATGGAACCATGCACATCATCTGTCCCATTATTTTTATTTATATCAAAACTATGCTTTTTTTCTACCTAGATAAGAAAAAATATATAAGATCAGATAAAATAGCCCTCTTCTCAGTAACATCCTTTTAAAAACTATATTGAGGACATACCCCAAATTTCATCTCAATTCTATTCATGTAGAGAACAGTAAACACAGACCAGACAGGTTAACTAAACTGCTTCATAGCTACCGAATACAATACTAATCTATAGAAATCAATTTTATTTTAATAATCTATTAAGTTATATTTAATATTATACAATTGCTTTTAAAAACACATACCATGTGCCTGAAATAGTAAGCACCATTAGTAGTCTACTAAAATTAGCATGTTTCTTATTTACAAATCTAAAATTGCTGCGGCAGTCTTATAAAACAATTACTATTCAGTTTTAAATAAATATCACTGGGGTGCAAGACATTGTCCCAATGGAGGCTCTCTCTTGCCATCTGTGCCTGAGAAGCCATGGAGACTTTAGATTTGGTAAATGGTTCATCATCTCCGTAGCTTCAGGGACATCAATAAAAATTTCTGCAGATAACAGATTATCTGTCAGAAAACTCCATGTGTGCACTATTTTTCTCCATCACATTTTCAGAACTAATTAAATATTTAGGCTAATCAGATGTTGGGAATTTTCTGATGAGATTGGCGGAAAAATACAATGTTAACCTAGGGGTTTTACAACTTTGCATTACTCAATGTCTGAAGACGGAGTCTCTATTTCCAGAGGACTTTACCCTTAAAAGGAGTCTTGAAAAGTATGCATGGCCCATCAACAATTAGCGTGCTCTGTGACCTTGGAAAAGGCACTTTTCCTTTTAGAGAGTTAGTTTTAACCTCACTTAAACCAAACCAAACCAAACCAAACCAAAACAAAAACCACTTTGGATAGATTAGCATTTCTTAATATTCATTTATCAGCCATCCTCCCAATCAAAACCATTCCCATACTCACCATAACATACTGTTCAAGTGCGGAAATTCTGGTGCTGGACAGTTCTCTTGATTCTCTATCAGATGAGGGACCATAGTGGAATTTTTAAATATTTTCTATTCGTGCTTAATAGTTTATAGTCATGCTTATCTCACAAAGAGCTGTGAGAGAAAATGTATAAAACACAAAAGAGTTAAAAATAGAAAAATAAAAAGAAATAACCCCAAATCAGCTGAAGAATAGGACTTTTTTAAATGTATTTTCACACAGCAATTTAGGCATGTTTTATATTGTCATGAACACATACGCATATAAAATTTTATTTCCTCATTTCTTTTTAAAACTATATCAAGAATTTTCATGTTGGCTTATACAATTTATGAATAGTATAATTCCATTATATTGTGTTCAGTCAATGTTTCATCATTGGTTTAACCATTTCCTTATTGTTAGATCATTTATGATTTTAAGAAAAGTTGGAAAAATCACGGCCATTATATATCTTCCAATATTTTTTTCTGCTCCCATTCCTCTCTTCTTGGGAATCCACTTACATATATATCTGCCCAGTTAAGATTGTTCTGTAGCTTACTGAAACCTGGTGTGCTCATTTTTTCTCTCGTTTTATTTTCTAAATATATTTTTATTGGTTTCAGAGATGAAGGGAGAGAGAGATAGAAACATCAATGATGAGAGATAATCGTTGATTAGATGTCTCCTGCATGCCATATACTGGGGATTGAGCCCACAACCTGGGCATGTGCCCTGACTGGGAATGGAACTGTGATCTCCTGGTTCATGGCTTGATACTGAACCACTGAGGTACATTAGCTGGACTAGCTCAAATACATTTAAATAAAACATTGTTAATCAATATTTCAAGATGCTAAAACCAACTTTTAGAGAAATTTCTCTATGACCAAGTTCTCAATATATCTGCTTCACCATTGTCATTAATTGCATCCCCCCTTTAACTTTTTTTATACTTGTTATAGATAAATTATATTTAGGGGCAATTGTTAAAAATTATTACTGTTGCTTTAAATTGGAAGCTATTTACTTGTTTTTCAAGTGATAGGATTCTTTGTACAAATTTTCTAACTAGTTTCAAAAAAGAAGGGGATTTCAGAATATTTTAAATTCAGTGGGACAAGTACACAGATCTTTGTCTATGAAACAGATATTTTTATGAGGAATGTATTTATTTCTACATGTCCAAACCTTTAAAATATATATGTATATATTATATTATTAACATATATTTACAAAGATTCTCTTGTGTATAGAAATCCCATTGTTTATACTTGTTTTCCAATTGTTGGGAGCTGTGTTTAATTTCTCAAAAATATATATGTTTTTATTTTATATTTACTAGAGCCAATTTGTAACAAATGACTGCCAATCTTCTTTCAAAGAATGTACACATCAGTGGCAAAGCTGGAAAATGACATATTATTGCTTCTCTGAGGTACCTACCTTATATGGGATAGATAGTTGCCAGCATTTTAAATATCCTGCATAGGAAAGTACCTAGGAAGCTTTTGAGAATTCATTTCATCAAAAGAAACTCAGGCTTAGGAGAGAAAAAAAAATGCCATTAACACAGAACTATTGAGAGGGAACTCTACCAAGAAAATACATAGACTCCGAGTTCAGTTCAAAGAGCTAGCACACATTATTTCTAAATGGAATTTTTAAATCCATTCTCTGGGTTAGTGTTTGAATTACTTTGTATAATTAAAAGGTTTCCTCATGTGTAGATTTTCAATTTCATTACTCGTGGGGCTTCATAGATAGGCAGGTTTGGAAAGGAAATATATGTTTCATAAGGTTTGGAATGACCTACTGCAGACAGTCTTATAGAAAACAGGTATCTCCAGTCCAGTGTAATATGCAATTCTAATTATCTTAGCATCATGTGATACACGCAGCACAGCACACTGAGCATTTAAGATACCCTTTTTTTCTATTCTAATTCCATTTAGCCCACTGCTGTAATCTGTTTTATGTCTGTGTTTTAATTTTGCTTATGTGCCCTCTAACACTGTACTTAATATCTCAAAGTGCTTTGCCTTAAGCTCCAGGAAAGCCATGCTATCATTGCCACAAATGAATTACTTTTCATAGGTTTCATTCCCCATATATTTTATTAAAGTCTCACTTTGGATCAGAGCTGTATCTCTATCTATCTATCTATCTATCTATCTATCTGTCTGTCTATCTATCTATCATCTGTCTCAGATATGCCTGCGCGCGTGCGCGCGCACACACACACACACACACACACACACACACACACACCCCAACCTGAGAAAAGAGATAGATGCAATCAGCAACCTGGGTCTATCAGGTTGCTGTCTTTTTGTTGTTAACTTTATTTTTATTAAAACTATTACAGACGTTCCCAATTCTTTTCACAATTTACTCACCTATACCCCCACTCCCCCCACCCTTCTTTCCATCTGGCCATCACCACATTGTTGTCTGTGTATATGGGTTTTATGCATACATGTTGTTTGTCTAATCTCTAAACCTTTCATCCAGCCTCCCCACCCATCTCAGTCTGTTTCATATATCCATGCCTATTCTGTTTGTCAGTTTCTTTTGTTCACGTGAGATCATATGGTACAGGCAGTGCTCAGGTTACATCGAACCCTATGTACATCATTCTTATGGTTACATTGCCATCTCCCATGTATTTATATAAAAAGGTATGTCATTTCTATGTATGTACACATGTGCTTTATGTTTTTTATTATTTATTTACCACAACTAAATGTCAGGAATTGTTATCTCTTTTTTAATTTTTTTTTTCTGTTTCACTTTGTTACTGCTGTGCAGGTATTCCATGTGAGTGATGGAACTCACCTTATGTAGGTGGGTTCTCACGGTGAAAATCGCGTTATGTCTCTGTAGGACCAGATCTTCAACATAATCGGAGGACCTTCTGTATTTATCTTTCTCTGACTGGCTTATTTTAATTAGCATAATAATCACTAGTTCCATCCACACTGTCCCAAAATATAGCCATATAAAGAAAGAAGACTGAGAAGGTAGAAACAGTCAAAACTTACAGAGCTAAGGAACCTCAATATTCAAATTTCCCACTTTGCAATTAAGGATGTAGGTGCCCTGGTCAGGAAGTTCTGTGTATCATTGGGATGGAGTGGAAGACGTTGCCCAAGGTTAAGCTAATGGGGTGAAGGTAGACATGCAGAAGCCCATTACCTTAGCACAACTGATGGCTCTCAAAGAACATAGAGGTCTAATCCCCATGCACTGATTCCAGAATGGTTCCAAGATCATTTTCCATAACGTGTTTCCAGTATGGATACTATGCTGAGAGTCTGGATTCAGAGAAGAAAAGGGAATCAGAGGCAAATGAGACAATTTTCACTGAGAACTGTAATGGCATTTTATGTAACATAGCAATGGGCCAAGGTAAAGGAAGCGTGTCAGATTGTCAGCTTGGTCTGAAGGACCCAGAGGAAAATTGGAAGCACACCCATTTGACCTTGCTCAGCCAGAACTCACTCTCTATAATGAAGAGTCTGACTTCAACTAGGCCTGTGTGTTCACTGGTTGAGCATTGACACACGAATAAAGAGGTCACTAGTTCAATTCCCAGCTAAGGCACATGTGTGGGTGGTGGGCTCGATTCCCAGTAGCTGGTTGATGTTGATGTTTCTCTCTTCATCCATGTTTCTATCCCTCTATTCCTCTCCCTTACTCTCTCTCTCAGAAACATCAATATAAACTTTTTTTTTAAATACAAAAGAGCCTGACTCCATTTTTTTCTGTATGTGGATGTTAGACCAAGAACAGCTTTGAAGCCTCTTTGCCTTGTGTCTATATCTAGACAAGCTGGTAAGAAAACCTGGGTTCCTCTCTGGTAGAAGCAGGGTGTTACATCCACAAAAGTTCTGACCCACAGCCCAGCCCCACACCCTGCCTACAATAAAAACTCAGCCATGCTCCTTCTCTTTTACCCTGAAGCTATTTTGACCTCCTTGATGGGGCTGCCTGCTCCTTCCAGAGACCTCAATTAAAAATATATATTTATTTATGTTTTTTACAGAGAGGAAGGGAGAGAGATAGAGAGTTAGAAACCTCAATGAGAGAGAATCATCCATCAGCTGCCTCTTGCACACCCCCTACTGGGGATGTGCCCGCAAGGGAGGTGCATGCCCTTGACTGCAATCGACCTGGGACCTTTCAGTCCACAGGCTGATGCTCTATCCACTGAGCAAAACCAGTTTCAGCAGAGACCTCAATTTTTTTAAAGGAATACATCTTTGCATATCCTCTTGGTGTGTTTGAGCTACTTTCTGTGTCTCTGAACCAAATTTTGGGTGAGGGGCCCATCTGCATTTGTAGTAATCACAGAAGTTTCTTTGAGTCTAGGCAGGCTTGTTTTGCTTGCAACACCTACTGTTAGCCAGAGACCAATTTTGGAAAGTCACATTGTTTGAGTTATTTCTTCAAAGACCTAGCATTGCTTATGCCATAGCTAGATTGCATTTCTATAATTCTCTCCCTCTGGCAACAAATCAATATATGCTTCACCACAGCACTTATTTTCCGGAGTCTTAGCTATGGCATCATGCCTAAGCAAGGAGACTTGGATCCTTGGATGGAGCCATATTACACTAGATCCAGTGAAAAATCCCTTTCTTGTCACGTTTGTGTGGTTGATGGCAACACAGGGATATTTTGCCATGTCCTATTAACCAAGAGAAAGTAAGTCCATTGCAAAGAAGGGACTTACCACTTCTTCAATTCTCGTTGTCTCAACGTTTGCCAGGGTACTCAATATTTAGGTCAGTATAGGGTCCCACACAGACTTTTATAGATGTGTATGAAGGCAAATGGCATCCCCAGAAACATGATTCCATGGTCCCATTAATGTACGTGACTTTCTGAGCTTAAAATGCGCCGTTTATTTTCTCCTTCACTTGTCCACAATTCCCCCCATTTAATTTAGATTGTTCAATTACCATTAATTCCAGGCAATCTATTGTTTAATTGGATGGATTTCAATTGCAAATTAAGACTGCTGATTTCAACCGAGGAAGCTAATTTAAACCTGACAACAGGTTTGTTGTTTTGTTTTGTTTTTTTAAATTTTTTCAGGAAAATGGTATGAGAGAATAGAGACTAACACAGACATTTGTTTGTATATTATGGTGTGACTTTTTTTTAAATATATATTTTATTGATATTTTACAGAGAGAAAGGGAGAAAGATAGAAATGTCGATGAGAGAGAAACAGCTGCCTCTTGCACACCCCCTACCGGGGATGTGCCCACAACCAATGTACATGCCCTTGACCGGAATCGAACCCGGGACCTTTCAGTCCTCAGACCGACGCTCTACCATTGAGCCAAACCGGTTTCGGCTGACTTTTTTTTTTTTAATTAGAGCAATACCATAGATTTTTATTAACTAACTTTCTAAATTGCAGAAATAACTACCACCATGACTTCTCATGTGGAGAATCTATCTATCTATCTATCTATCTATCTATCTATCTATCTATCTATCTATCTATAAAAGCCAAAGAGACCATTAGACTGTTAACTATGATGTGCACTGACCACCAGGGGGCAGATGCTGGATGCACAGGCATGGAAACATGGGACTGACTGATTAATTTCATAGGGAAAAGGTTAGAGGGAGGGTGAGAAGAAATTAACCAAAGATCTATATGCATACTAGAGGCCCAGTTCACAGATTCATGCACCAGTGGAAACCCTCAACCTGGCCTGTGGGGATGGGGCAGAAACTGGCAGTTTGACCACCCCCCCAGGGGTTCTGGACTGTGAGTGGGCTTATTTGTCTTAAAGGGTTACCTATCCATTTAGCAATTCCAGAACAGTTTCTGTTTACCCAGAGTCCCACCTTCTAACAATCTTCATCCTATAATCATTCTAAACAAAAACAAAGGTAAAGATGAGCTTATATTATTAAATAGGTGGCATTGTATATAGCATAAGATGAAAAAAAGAGTGAAAAGGGTATTTTCTCAGCCTTACTAAAGGAAGCTCTGTGTAATGTTGAGTTATGCAATAGTTCTCAGGAAATATGAAGGGCAACTCCAAGGCTAGTATGAGCATATTATCAGATTCTGGCATATAATTTTTAGGAGGTAAAGAGACAAAACTCTTCCATTTGAATAATATATGTAATATTTTATCCGTGATCATTTTAACGTAATGGATAATTATATTTTTAAGCCAGCATGTTAAACCAACTCTCCTGGAAACATCCTAATAAGGAGATGACAGTACCAAAAAAGATTATAAATTAAGACATTATTTTTTTAATTAAAAAATGACACTGATCTGGCTGGTGTGACTCAATAGTTGAGCATCGATCCATGAACCAGGAGGTCATGGTTTGATTCCTGATCATGGTACATGCCTGGGTTTTGGACTCCATCCCCAGTAGGGTGCATGTGGGAGGAGGCCAACCAATGTTTCTCTCTCATCAATGTTTCCTTCTCTCTATCCGTCTCCCTTCTCTCTAGAAAAATCAATTAAAACATATATATATTTTTAAAAATGACAGTGACCAAAATTTACTGAGGCATTTAACATTTGCTTGTTCATCAGTGTTTATAAAATGTGCACATGGCCAGTAGAATGTGAAAGAAAATATTAACGAAGATTCAGAATTTTTAAAGCACCACCCGGTGATAAGAAAGGAGGATATAAAAGAAACTAAAGGTGTGAGCATTTTCAAAAGCAGGAATAGAATGCCTAGGGAGGAAAGCTTTATGCAGACAAATCTGTGGACTCAAAGTGAGTAATTCACGGTTGTTTTATTTCTCACGCACTGATGACAGCCATTGTCTATGCCATGGCTTCTGGGAGGTTTATTTATAATGTAGTAATCATAATGAATGGTTTCCAAAGAGGAGTGATGGCCAAATGGGGCATATTATATTCCAAGTAAACATTGTTAATGTACGATGACAAATGGACAGAAAAGACAGTCGGTTTTCATAATGCTTATTATCACCAAGTAGGAATAGTAGACATCATAATGGAGATTACTTAAAGATGAGTGGCATTGCAATTACATTCCTTATTCTGCCCAATCTGGGTATTAGAATCTCTATTATATTACTTAGAAAGGATGAGCCTACTATCCAGTTATCAATTTCTTAAAATTCCTGAATAACATTTTATAAGAATAATAATTGATTGGCTGAAATTGGCTACCTTATGCTATAAAATGGAAGTTGTAAATATTTAACCCTATAATACACTTTAAAGACTTTAGAAAAAAGTAGAAATATTATTTATTATTGTTGTGATTTAAGATTTTAATTTATTTATACAAAATGATGGTGAAAATTAATTAACATGGATGACTAAGGGAAAATGCAATTTTTTTATCCTGTGAAATTTCTATTATTTATTTATTCTTTCATTAATATTTTTGTAATACATGAATAATGTCCAATATATCTTTCAAGGTTTTAAATTTTATAGGGAGTTTCTTTTTTTAATTTGCATTGAATTTATTGGGTTACCATTGGTTAATAAAATTATATAGGTTTAAGGTATACAGTTCTGCAATACATTATCTGTATATTGTTCCTTTCTTGTTTTAGAAGTATTCTTATTATATACAGGAAACATTTAACATTGGGCTTTTGAACCTGCTCAAGACTCATCTCAAATGCAAACATTGTGTTAGAAATTTTAGAGATATTATTGAAAATCTAAGCGGTCTACCTTTTTCAAAAGACTGTGTAAATATCCTACTTTATAGGGATTTTTTAATATTTGTGGGTGTGGCCTCTGTGTTTTCTGAACTATTCCTGATCAGCAATATCATCATTCTCCCACACAGGGTGGAAAGTGGTTTCTATTGCTCTCATATACAAGGATTTACCTCCTATAGTCAGAGAGGAAGAGGGTTCCTATATTACACCTTCCCTTGAAACCATGGGTACCTTCTGTATAACACTATCAAAAATCATTTTGTGACTTATCCATTTACATACTTTCATGTAGATTACATTTAGTATATACCTGAGAATTTCCAAAAGAAAATTCTTGTAAAATTACAGTCCTACAGCTGAATCCACTTCTTTAAAAGTCTACAACTGCAGTGTACTTATAAAATTACAGTCTTACATCTGAATCCAGTGCTTTAAAAGTACACAAATGCACATTGAGCATGCAAGCTGGGAGTTTTCCCTTCTACTCGTCCACACCAAGATAGAGACCTCAAGACTACACATTCTTCATAAAAACTCAATTTGGATGAATAGCCATTTCTCCAGCAAAATGGGCTTATTTGGAAACAACAAGGAATTGCAATTCAGAGTATGAGGCCTAATGGGTCCCATGAAAGTCCACAGAAACAAAGGAAAGCAATGCTCTTTTTTATAAGGACTTGAGAGGGGCGATTGTAAGCAAATAGTCCATTGGAGAAAATTGGAAGTTTAAAGTATAGTGATTTTTTATTGTCTGTGTTATGGCAGTCTCCCATTGGCTGAGCTGTGGCTGAGTGAGGAGGAATCTCTTCTTCCTTCTGCCAAGTGGTAAAGTGTATCCCTTCCTGTGGGAGAAGCCAGGTATGACAGTTTCTGTTGGGGTCAGTAGCGTGCCTTGAATGCTCCCTGTGAGAGTTCCTTCTTGTAGCCTCCCAACTCCTTTTTTACAATGAGGTTACTGTTTATTCAATTTCATAGGAAGACTAACAGAAAGCATGCCCTTAAATCACATGTGGCTTGGCTGGGTCAGACTGGTGTGACCTGGAAATTGATTGTTACTAAACTACTGTCCCGCAGGTAGAAGATAAGAAGAAATCCTCATAGTGGGCAGAGCTGTGGGTGAATCATAGAGTCCAACACAATAACCATTCTCAATGTGAATTAGTGTTTTCTGTCTTTCAGACAGGAAACAGAATCCTGAGTTATTTACCCATATACCCATCAAGTCTACGGAGGACACTGGGGGGAAAAATGTTCAGGTGATCTCTCTGATTATCTGTATTTTATGGTTACTAAACACTTTGCAGATTAATTTCAATTTTATTTTTCGGAGATTGCTACTTAAAGATCCCATGCTTTAATTCTTACATCAAATCACTAATTCTAACCTTGGAAAGGGAGGAATTAAAAAATTAATACTTTTAAACAATGCTTTTTTAAATTTTTAATTAAAGCTACATATGTAAACCTAAGTTTCCTGTTGGGTTTTAAAAAGTCATGATTTTGGTGCAGCTATTGGATGGGTCTCTATTTTGATAAATTATATTATGTCATCGTTCAAATCTCTATCAACCCTTGCTTGAATATCTAATGGAAAAAAGGGCAGGTTTTCCAGATGAATATGATAGAGCATGGTGCCTTGGTTAACTGAGTTTATACTGTGTGAGACAGACCTGGTTGACTAGAAACACTAATAGATAGAAGCATAATTATCACAGAAAAGCTATAAAATTCTAAATGAGTTGATCTTTATATTGCTGCCCTTGCATAGCCTGTAAGAAACGTACCATGTTACCAGAGGAATATAAAATAGAGCCATCTGGGTTATTGGAAAAGAGAGCATTCGAGTGACTTAGATGAACTGACCCTTATTATCCAAGGGAATAACTCCAACCATCCAGCTAGGAAGGATGTCAATTTAGAACTCAGTTTGATGTAAAGGGAAAGAGAAGACTAAGATAATTAATTGGCATCTGACCATATTTAAAGAGTGGGGAGGTTTGGGGTGGAAAACAATCTCAGAAAATTATAATTATGAGAAGAAAACATGGTCTGTTGCATTGCCTGCAGGGAGTAAGAAATAAAGAGTCGGTGTAATTTTATGAGGTGCTCAGAGTCTGCAAAGCATTGCTGATGTCATCAGTTGTGGAAAAAGTGAGGTATCTCATGCAATTTGTATGAGATACCTATAATAGGTGTAAAGCCATAGATTTGTTTGAAAAAATAAATAAGACAACATGTCTTTGATAGATTGTTTACAAAAATAGCCACACTCATTTTACCTTCTATGTTCAAGCCTTTTTACAATGTAAGTGTTCTCTCATCAGGAATGAGCACCTATTCTCTGCCATTTGAGTCTGGGTTGGTTATGTCTTGATTTGTGTAAAACGAGGTGGCAGATGTGTCATCATGCTAGTTAACCTCTTGAGGCCTTGAAAACCCCTGCTTGCTCTCCTTGGTTCCTCACTTTGCCTTAACAACTAGGTCTTGACTAAATGTTCTAATCTAGACAATTAAATATTGTCAGTTTCCAGTTTTCACTTTTGTATTAGTGAGCATGCTCAGCCAATATCAAAATAGTGAGAGCCAATTCCCAGATAACTACATATACACTAGATGCCCGATGTATGAAGATTTATGAAAGAATGGACTTTCCTTGCCCTGGCTGCTGGCATCACCCAGCGCAGCCTTTCTGTCTTCCCACACTGCCCAGAGGTCTGGAGCAGCTGTTGTGATGTGCCCTGCCCCCAGACACTTGGCACCTGTGTATGCAAATAACCTCACCATATTTGTTGTTTTAATTTGCATACTCACTCCTGATTAGCTGGTGGGCATCACAAAGGTACGGACAATTTGCATCTTTCTCTTTTATTAGTATAGATGAGTGCATTGAAACAAGATGGTCATTCATACTGCCTTAGACCAAAAGAACTGCCTCACTGACCTGCTAACAGTGAGCTAATAAATAGTGTAATAAACTATTAAATATTTTTGGCATATTATACCATAAAAGCTACTAATCATACATTGCACATGAGGAATTATAAAGCATAACCCAAAATTTTAACAAAAGGCATTAAATATTTAAAATAAATATTTTTGAGTTCAGAAAGGAAATGTTGCAGAAATTACCAGGAGGTAGGAGGACAAACAACCAGGCACCAGGAAGACTCAGAAAACACACTTTATTCCAGGACCTTTGGTGTTGACTGGCTCAGGGAAATCAATTCCGAAAGCTGAGCAGTCTAATGCCGTGGGTGATCTGCTCCTATAACCCTAAATTCTTTGTCTCTTAGCCTCCAAGCTTTTCCCTAGCTTTTGCAGTTCTTATGAAGGTTGTAAGGGCAAAGTGAGATTAAAACTGGTGGCTCTGGCTGGAGCCAGCAGTCAACCCCCTGTGGGGGCTGTGCATGATTTATGGCCTCTCTAAGTTAAGTATTTAGGGAAACAGGTTTTGCAATGGTAGAGCCCAAGCAGGAAGGGGGTTGGGGCTTAATTATAGGTTAGCATATGATTCAGAATGCACACTCAGGTTGCTAGTCCAAGTAGCCTTCACAGAAGGGAGAGGGAGAGAGAGATACAAACATCAATGATGAGGTCAAGTCATTGATTGGCTGCCTCCTGCATGCTCCACACTGGTGATCAAGCCCACAACCTGGGCATATACCTGACCAGGAATCAAACAGTGACCTCCTGTTCATAGGTCCATGCTCAACCACTGAGCCAAGCCTGCCAGGCCAAATACTTTAATTAATTTCAAAGAGATCTCACAGATGTGATAAAGAATCTAGATATAAGGAAATTACGTGGATTACCAATGTGGATCCAATTTAAGCACTTAGTTCCCTATAAGATGAGGGCAAGAAGGTCAAAGAGAAGAGGCAGAGGGGTGGTGAAGAAAAACTTGATGGAATGTGCTTCAGCTATAAAGGGGTTGTGAGCCTCAGAATGCAGGCTACTACTGAAAGTTGAATAGGCTAGGAAATGAATTTTACCGTAGAACCTGAAGAAGGGGCAAAATTTTACAGGCACCTTGATTTTACGCACTAAGGCCCATCTCACATTTCTTGCCTTTAGAAGGGTAAAATAATATGTGGCCGAGTTTTCTTTGTGGTGATTTGTTATAGCAGCAACAGGAAACTAATACTATCACAGACATGAACAGATAACCCAAGAAGAAAAAAAATAAAATAAAAAGATAACCATGCATAGGTACATCATAATTAAATTGTGGATAACCTGCTTTAAGACACAAAATAAATAACCAAATAAAAATATTAGAAATACCTTAGAGGAAAAAGCATATTATGTACAAGGGAATACATGTAATATTTACAGTATATTTATTTTCATAAAGCAAGAAAGGCAGAATACCTATAATAAAACAATAGCTTTAAAGTGCTTATAATTTTTTTCTAAAAACCTTATTCTAGAATTTTATAACCAGTGAAAATAAAAAAATAAAAAATTTAGACAAACTAAAGCTGAATTTCTTGCTATAAAATTACTATAAATTAGATGTTAATAGAAGTTCCTAAGGCAGATAGTAGATGCTAATTGGAAATTTGAATCTACATAAGAATAAAGAACAATAGAAATGATTAATATATGAGTGAACATATCTTTTTATTTTAAATATTTCTTAACCTTTTTAAATAAAAACATAAACAATTACCTACCATTCCTTAAAAGAGCCTTGATTTCTTTCATTTCTAGTTGTAGTGTTTAGACTTTTTATGACTTCATTTCACTGAGCCTTCTTGCTCTTTTTCTGTTTGCCCCATTGGTTTTTCGCTTTTGCTTTCCTCCTCCTTTATTTACCTCCCCTCCCTCATTTAATAGTGTAGCTTTTGTATTCCATTTTATTTCCACTAGTGGTAAAAACTCTATCTCTTGATTGCTCTATGGTTTAAACTACATAAAGATATGTTTGTAGTTTAAAGATGTAATTGCCTCAATTTATCTTCAAATAACAACTTATTTCTTCAAAGTAGCTGCTGTCAGTATACTTGCATTTCACCCTCCAGTATAATGTATAAAATGACATCTTCTGCGGTGTCATTGTTATATGTTAAATACATAAAGGAGTTGTTTGAATTTTGTTTTTGGACTCACACATACTCTGCAAAATCAGTAAGTGTATCAATCTCCTCTAACTGAGCACTTGACAAGTTTTACTCTGGCCAATGCATGTATGTAAGAATAATAAATCATAATGGTAAAAATGTAGAGAAAGGAATATTAATATTGCTTTATTAGGTAAAAATATTTCATCAGAGCACATCTAAAATATCAAATAGACATACAATTATTTTTCAGTGTTTCCCTGTAAGCAAAGTTATTAAGTTCCCTTCAGTAATATTTTTTTCCATATTAAATCTCAAAATACTAACTTTAAGAATGTCAGGGTTGTGCTAATAATGATGAAAGAGGCAGCTAAATTGTGATAAATGCTTCAAGACAATAAAACTAAAAGGGGAATCTAAATGGCACAGAATTGCACAAATGTTTGGGAAATCTCAGAATTAAATATAGATCATCATCTCATAGTAACCTTTGGTAGTTCTCATTAAAACTGAAGCAATTGAATCTGTTAGAGGCCTCCTGAGAGAGATTATGTGCAAATGCAGAAATTAAAAAATGAATATTGAATGATCCTATTGTGAAATTAAGGCCATTCAATTCTGTTAATGGTGGTAGAGTATCAGATCTATGTTTTTCATCTGCTCCTCTAAAAAGAAAATGAAAGTTTACATCTAATTTACAGATTTAATAAAATATAATTCAAGTAACTCCTACTTTGCATCATAATTAGCACTCGGATTTTTATAGACTATTATATATAATGTAAATATAAACCTATACTACCATCCTATATAATAAAGAGCTAATATGCAAATGGTCCTTGCTCCCTCGCCCCCTAGTGCCAGGGCCAGGTACCTAAGGCCATGTGCTCCCCTCTAACCCCCCTCCCCCCACACCTCGGGGCCAGGGGACCTGAGGCTGTGCATCCCACCTGGCTTGGCTCGATGGGATGGGGCCAGCCGAGTCTGGGTCTTGCATGATTTTGACGTGTGCACAGGTGGGTGGGGACTTGACTCTGGGTTCCACAACATGCCCCAAACTCTGACAGGAGGGATATTTTTATATTCATTTCACTAATTTTCTTTCATCTCTGACAGTTCTATTATAGAGGAAGGGCAAATAGCAATATTGAAATAAAATATTTTCTCTTCCCTTTTAATGTGCATGAATTTCATGCACTGGGCCACTAGTATTAGATATATATACTCTCACATATACCATACATACATACATATAAAAATGACACATCATTTGGGGGTACAATACTTATCAACTTATAAACTTAAGTTTATAAGATAGTTACATTCAACTTATTAACCTTTCTCTTAGAATAACCTGGGTAAGATAATATTTCTCATTTTGGGTCACAGATGTATGTACTATGAAAATAAATGTGCCACTGTACTTGAAAAAAAAGTTATTTCTAGAATAAGGAGAAGAAAATCTGCTTTGCTCACAATACACTTTTAGAGTTTCAGAGAAAATTAAATATAAGAAGGTATCTTATTATCCAATTCTATCCAATGTTTCTTTTTTTTTTTTTAGCTGCGAATGACAATGATAATTCAAGAGGTTGAATGTTTTATACCAAATAATTAGTGGGAGACCTCAAATTGCAGCCCAGACTAATCAAGATCATATTCCTCAAAGCCACACAGCTGCCCCTATTACTTCGCTTTATAGGCAGGTCAGGAATCCCATTTCATCCCAGAAGAAAAATTGGTCCTGCACTGAGGGCAACAGCTTCTCATGACATCCCTTTAGTGCAGGTATTACTTTGTTAATAGGCAGCCTCAGGCATCGCGATAAACACTGGGGTTAAAGACAAGGAAGGAAGTTGCCCCCTCATCTCAGGAGAGACAGAGAGACAGAAGCATCACCAACGGTGTATATACCAGTGGAGGCAGGACACAGCACTGAGGGAGTGCATTGGTTTGGGATTCATTTGGGACTAGAATGTCATGGGGGAAAGCCTTCTCAAGGAGATAGTGCAGGACGTTAAGACAGAAGAAATCCGCAACAACACAAGAACACACTGTAAAGATCACCCTATATTTGAAAGTTGTATCCTAAAACTAAAGCTCTTACTGGGATCTTTTTAAAAATGTATTTTTTATTGATTTTTGAGAGGAAATTCCTTGTCTAGGAAACCAACTCTGTCCTCCTGGTTCATAAGTCAAAGCTCATTCATAGCCACACAGGCGGGCCTTATTTTATTTTATTTTGTTTTGTTTTGTTTTTTGCCATAGTATTTTAATTACTGGGTTTATTATTAAGAGATGGTGCAAGTTAGGTGAGGATTCTACTTTTGCAGTGTGTGATTAGTGAAGAGCCATGGTTTGGACACTGGCCGCAGTGTTGTCTCCTGGCTCACACACCTCAGGGTGAAATCTCAGCCACGAGACATCCTGCACTGGGCTTTCCACTTCTTGGCAACACTATAAGTGTGAGCTGCAAGAGAGCAGAGAACACCTCCAATACTGCCAGGCAATTACCATACGCATAAAAGCAGCTCATCTTTTAGGGCCAAATTATTCCTATTATAGCGAAGTCTCTTTATGAATTCATTATGTGAATTTCAGCTTTCAAAGCAAGTTTTATGAAAATGAAATGTTTGTTTTTCCTTCTACGTGGAGGCATTTGGATTGTCAGGAGCCATCTCTTCCTTTGTTGCATTTTTGATGATGCTTAGTTTGGGGAATGCAATTTCAGATCCACAGTATGTGTAATCGTATTGATGGGAAATGGTAAAACATAAGTCAGGCTTCTGGCCAAAAGCAATCGGTAATAATAAAAGCATAATATGCTAATTAGACTGGACGTTCTTCCATACAAATGTGGGGCTGTGAGGGCTGAGGCAAGCCACCATGGCTGTGACCAACCTGAGGGCTACGGTGGGTAGGTGGGGCCTGGAGTCCCAGGTGCCTGCCAGTGGCTGGAGGGAAACCCAGGACCCAGATGCCAGAGGGAAGCTGGTGCTGGCAGCTGGGGGAAGGAAGGCCTATTCTTGCATGAATTTCATGCATCAGGCCCCTAGTCTAATAAAAGCAGAACATGCTAAGCCAAGGCGGCAAAGGCCTAGGCAGAGGCTATTAGGGGCAATCAGGCAAGCAGGCAGGCAGGCAGGCAAGTAGTTAGGGGCAACTAGGCAGGAAGGTAGAGAGGCTAGAGCAGGCATGGGAAAACTATGGCCCGCGGGCCGGATGGCTATTCTAAACTATTGGGGGGGGAAAAGAGACCATATCTTTTATGTAATGATGTTTACTTTGAATTTATATTAGTTCACACAAACACTCCATCCATGTTTAAGAACCTATTGTGGCCCTCCAGTCAAAAAGTTTGCCCACCCCTGGGCTAGAGGTAATCAAGCGGGCAGCCAGAAGGGTTAAGGGCAATTAGCCAGGTAGAGTGCTTAAGGGTGATCAGACAGACAGGTGAACAGTTAGAAACCAGCAGTCCTGGATTGCGAGGGGGATATCCAAGGGGACCCGGATTGCAAGAGGGTCCAGGACTTCCCCTTTGCCCCCACATATGCAAATGTTGTGCACCAAGCCTCTAGTCCCTGAGATAAAATAGAAATCCAAAGCTTTGTATGTCAGCCCCATTGTAGCCCCTTCCCCCTGCCTCAGTACCCAAGGCCCACACCTCCTTCTCCACTGCACCTTGAGCTGTTCTGCCTATGCACTAAGTTATTTGGGTTGCCTGCCTAAATATCAGGGCCAATGGGCAGTCAGATGATCAGCATATCAAAAGAGCCCTCTGTATCATGCCAGTACGTCTATAAGTGTGTCTGTTCTTTTAGTCAATTATGCAAACACAACATTTACTGTAGTGTTAGTCATTGGCATAGATACAAAGTATTTTTTTGTGTGTGTGTGATGTTCTAAGGTGGCAGTTATTCTTTTCCTCCACTCAAATGTCTCCAGAGGGATGTTTAGTCTTTTTTGGTTCATTTCTTTCCACTTCTCCTATGTTTGTGTGTCTAAGGATTATCTGGGTCTCGACATTATGAACTCCTTATAGGATGCTCAGCCTCAGGAGTTGGGAAACTTTCCTATAAGGGGCCACCAAGCAAATACTATTTTAGACTTTGTTTTCTCCCTTTGAAATATGTAATACATGGGCAAGTGGGTATGTCTGTGTTATAATAAAACTTTATTTTAAAAATAGGCAGCAGGGTAGATTTTTCTGATTCTTTGCTGATGCTAGCCCATATCTGGGTTTTCTGGGGCTAGACTTTGGTGTTGTGTCCACTTGCTTTGGTTTATGCCAAATTATTGGAACCAGTTCAGATTTGTGTAATAGTTTTGTGGTATGTGCTAGTAATGGGTACTCTTTTGGTTTGATCTTCTCATGAACCTCCACCTAGCCTGGCAGGCTTGTTTATAATTGTGGCACAAAGAGGACATCAGCTCTACTCTACTTTCCCTTCAATATATAGATTAAGTGACCCTACCTGTCCACTCAAGTCTTATTATTCTTATTCTACTTATTCTTATTTTAATCTTTATTGTTGAACATATTACATATGTCCCCTTTGTTCCTCATTTACTCTTTCTAGCTTACCCCCACCTTGGACCTTCACCATCCTACATCTCTGTGTCCATGGGTTATGCATATATGCATACAAGTTCTTTATTTGATCTCTTACCATCCACCCACCCTCTCCTACCTTCTCTCTGAGATTCCAAAGTTTGTTCTATGTCTCTGGAGCTATTTTGTTGGTCAGTTTATTTCGTACATTAGATTCTACATATAAGTGAGAACATATGCTACTTAACCCATTTTTCTGTGCAAGAGTACAAGGCAGTCTACTTGTGATATGTGCTCTGAACTCATCTATTAGTGATGCTTCAAGAGGAAGAAGGAGAAGAAGAAAGAGAAGAAGAAGGAGGAGGAAAAGGAGGAGGAGAAGGAGGAGGAAGAGGAGGAGGAGGAGGAAGAAGAGGAGGAGGAGGAGGATAATATTGTGGCTTTAGCTACAAAGACTTTTAGTTAACTCATTCAACAAAAAGTCTGGAGAGACAGGTGGCTCCAGGTTTGTTACACTTTCTTATAAATATATCCCAGGACCACAGGCCATTTCCATGTTTCTGTTGGTTACATCATGGACAAAAGTAGTTGTCATAGCTCCAAGCATCCTTATACTACATACAACAGTAGATGTAAAGACTCTACATTTATGTCAGATAGAGAAGCCCTCCAACATACTTATATTGAATACTCATTATCCAGAACTGGGTTATATGCTTACCCCTGAAGCACCCATTATTAAATAGGGACAGAACTTATCAGTGCTTATTGAGATCAATTAGAATTTATTTCCTATTGCTAGGAAAGAGGCCTTCTCTCTCGAGTATGATTACTTCTTTGACCAGCCAGAGTCAGTGAAGTTGTTACTAGGTAAGAATGAGTGTGTGAGGCCCTGCCGATGTGTGGCTCAGTCATTGAGTATTGACCTATGAACCAGGAAGTCAAGATTCAATTCCTGATCAGGGCGCATGGCTGGGTTTCCGGCTTGATCCTCAGTAGGGGTTGTGCAGGAGGCAGCTGATGAATGATTTTTCTCTCATCGTTGATATTTCTATCCTCTCCCTCTCTCTTCCTCTCTGAAACCAATAAAAATATATTTTAAAAAAGAAAAGAATGTGTGAGTAGCATGGTAAAAAAAAATGGCATTAGTCCTATTATTGGTTGTGAGCAACAGGAACGCTGAGTCCAAAGGAAAGGATCAGAAAAAATATTTCTGCCGTTCATTTTCAGCATGACCTTGGGTGCACTGCTTAACCTTTCTCTCTGCTTGAGCTCCCTGCTATGAAAAATGAGCTTGATAAAGCAGCATCTTACATCTCATGGAAATAGGAGGCACTGGAATATATCACTCAGCCCCAAGTACTTAATTCTGCATAGACCGGGTATTGACTGTAAAAAGTTTGATTAAAGAGTGTACTCAGATGACACTTCTGTTGCTGCTGAAAGCTCAACAGAGGATGCTGTATCTCGCCTGCAACCCACGGATTTTCTGAATTACCAATTTATAAGTTCCCTTTCAGAAACACTTTGCATAATATACCTATTGTCCTACCTTTCTGTCCTATTTTTGAACTATTAGCAGCAAAGAGACATATTTCATTGACTTCCAAGAAGGTTAGTTCTTCAGAGACAGAAGCCTGAATGACCTTGTAGATGTTATGTGTGGAGGTAATGTACAATGACAAGCCTGTGTGCTTTTTTTTAGGTAACTTCTCTTCAAATGAACCAATAGGACCTTGGAAAATTCATGAGGGTAAGAGAGTGGAGAGCAGGAATGGGGTGAGATTTGAGGATCAATAGTTTCATAAGTCTGGGACTCTTCAGGATCTATTGAGGTCTGCAGTGTGACAAAAGATGAATTCTTCTCACTCGTCTGTAACGCTGCAGCACTGAATTAAATGTACCACTCCAAAAACAATGTAGAGTTGATGGCACTCAAGTGCAAATGACCGCTTCTGTGATGAGAGTGGCTGGGAGAAAGTCCTACACTCAGAGGAGGCACTTAAGCTTTCATTGACAGTGGGCTTAATGAAGCCACAACAATCACTTCTGATCTCGGGATCAGTGGTTACAAATGATGAGATGCTGTTAGCATCGTTTTGGCAGATTTTCTGAACGAACGTGCTAGCATATGCTGCAGGATTCTGTCAGGTTGTTAAGTAGGCAGAGGATTTCTCCCTGATAAAGCCTTCCTGTTTGGTATCACCTCAAAGGAATAGGAGCAAATTATCATCCTTGTAGACAGTCCCTAATTATGGATTGAATGACCACTCATCTCAACCTAGGGCTAGGATACAGAGATAAAAGCATATACCTGTACAATCTTTGCCCTCAATTAGCTTAATATGTTCACTTTTCTATCTCCCAAATAAGTACTTTTAAAGTGATAAGGAACACTTATATAACCAGTACATTGTTGAGCTGGTGCTTGGGGGATGAAGAGTTGGAAAAGATGCTTAGGGAAGAAGGAACTTGACATGTCTTACATTGGACCTGGAGTTGTGATGGATTTGGGAGTCATGTAAAGCAACTTGATTGGGATTGGTATGCGTAGAAAGTGGAAGAACTGCAGGAGGCATACCTTGAATCATATTATCAAAAACATGATATTTTTCCTGAAAGTAGTAGAAAATCAAATAACCTTTAATTACTTTTCATCAATGTTCGGAAATAATTTTCATTTAATTTCCTATCCATATGCACAGGGAGAGTATAGTAAACTAAATAATTAGTGAGGAGAAAACACATACTAATGGCAACAATAGTATATGTTTATGAAATGGCAACATATACTATTTACTGGACATTCTAGATTGAGTTACCATCAATTATTTTGAAATACATGCCTCTAAATATAAACAAAATTATTAGAAGCTAAGTTGTCTTCATATTGCTACTTTCTAAACAAGTGGAGGACTAAAGTGTTAGATTGAAGCAAGACAAAATGGTTATTTTTTGTTTGCCCTTTCTTTTTTTTAAAAAAATATTTTTTTATTTATTTCATAGAGGGGGGGGGAGACAGAGAGATATAAACATCAATGATGAGAAAGAATCATTGATTGACTGAGTCCTGCACCCTTCCTATTGGTGATTGAGCCTACAACCTGGGCATGTCCCTAACCAGGAATTAAACATACAGACAAACAGGCAAAATGTGATGCACATACTTTATGGCATTTTGCTTACATTATTTGCTTTATGGCATTTAGCATCACAACCTGGAAAAGAGCTAAGATAAGATAAAACAATGCAGTCAGAACAGAGGATCCAACTTTCTCTCATTCCTTTCTCATAATCTGGGCCTCCTCCAAACCCAGGAAAATAGAAAAGTTTGTAAATTCATTATGATTTTTTTTACATATTTATTGATTTCAGAGAGGAAGGGAAAGGGAGAGAGAGATACAAACATCAATGATGAGAGATAATCTTTGGTCATTGACTCCTGCAGGCCCCACCCTGGGATTTGAGCCTTCAACCTGGGCATGTGCCCTGACTGGGAATCAATCTGTGACCTCCTGGTTCATTGGTCAATGTTCAGTCACTGAGCAACACAGGCTGAGCTCAGTTTAATGCATATTTTATTGACCACATCTCTGAGTTAGTCACAAGTCTAGCTCTTTCAAATGATAAGAGCTTCACATCAAGAATCAACTATAAGAGTTTTTTTCTCTCTTGAAGAATGTTTTCTTCCCCCTGCACTCCATACCTTTACTTATCTTTAATATGTTCTTCAGATACCTTTTCTCTTTGAAAGATTCCTAGAGACCTCAGAGCAGATTCCTCGGGTTCTTTGCATTGAATCCAAACCATACTATTCTATTCTCACACACACAGTTCATATACTTCTGTGTTTTATTTCTTATGCATCTTTTAGGAGACAAGGAGCTTCTTGAACACACACTCAAGAATTGCTTCCAAGTTTACTACTACATGTTGTAATTTATGCAGGGCCATATATTAGGAAAAGAAATAATGATGAATTGTCAGGTTCAAAGCACATAAATAAGGTCAGAAATGGGCTATGTTTGGACCCTCCAGACCTTCTAGTACCACTACTTTGCACAGAATCTCTCGCTGTTGCCTTGACTTTGGCTCCTGTATTTTACCACTAGGATGCTTGGATAAGCCTCCATCCCAGTCCTCAATGCCCCTGAATGGAAAGGGTTGGAGAGAGTGAAGGGGAGTTACACTTACTAGTAAAGTTTTGAATCTTAGTGACTTTGGAAATAATTTACTTTGCCTCTCACCATGGTAGAAATGACAAAACGGAGAATCATGTAGTTAAGTTACTTTTATAGTGGAAGTAATATCTGAGACATTATATCTGATTGGTTACTACTACTGTCTTAATTCCTCATCCTGGATCTCTGCCAAAGCTCTGCCATCCACCCCTCCATTGGTTGACTCAGCCACAACACAGAATTCCCTAGGGCTTCCCCTATACACCTGGCTCCTCTGTATCCTAATTTACTTTTGAGCAGAGCATAGATAAAAGCCATTTCTTCACCTTCCTATTATGCGGCATAGCACCTATATTCAGAGCAGAATTAATGCCTTCAGTCCAAATAAGACCAAATTAAGGCTTAGTCTACTCCTTGATATATTTCAATACATGAATGCAAAAAAAATAGATTCTCTAAAAGAGAGTTAGCTGGTACAAATTACAGCATTATTAGTATAAGCCTATCTAGGGGGGAAAAGTGATCATGAGGTTGGGACAATGCCTTTGACTTCTTACTTTGCTTTAAAAGGTATAATATATAATTTCTGACAGTGCTATTTTTTCTTTAAACTAATGATTCTGCTTTGTTAGTTTTACAAAGCACTTAGCTACTACTTTCTCTAAGGAAAGACTCTTTTATCTTGATCTCAATAGGAAATGCTCACTGGCTTCCCCCAAACCAGTATGACTCCTAATATGGCATTGTTCCTCAATCAATCCTACAGGTACCTATTACAGAGTCAGAAGAATCTATTTTGGAAGAACCCAAAGGAATTTTCTTGATTTTCTTGTTCTCCATTGTAGGGAAGTGGAGAAAAACCTCACAATTACCCTAACTAACTCCATAACATTTATAACGCAATATTTGGAGAAAATTTATTGAATGATAACCATTTATCCATTCATTTAGAAATATGTATTGGAATCCTATGTTCTATATATTTTAAACATGAATCTACTAAAAATAATCGAACATGAAGTTGATTTCATCCACAAATTATAGGTAGGAAGAATGAAGCCAATGAGAGGAGGTCCAGAGTTGGAAAATTTATTCAAAATGATAGAAAATGTTTATAGAAGCCATATAAGAAAGTATTATGATCTTAGGAAATTATTGATATACTTTGGTTCCTTGCAGACATTTTCCAGAGAGAAATAATGCCTGTTGAAGATCTATCTATCTATTTATCTATCTTTCATCTATCCATCTATCTCACAGTTTATAAATCATAAAACTTCAATCACTGGGCTGTCATTACCACTTGCCTATAGGAAATTTGAGTAATTCATATGTAAAATACAGTTTTGTCATATAAAATAAGAATTATAGTAGATAAAATCTACTCACAAAATTCTGAGCATTGATTGTAATCACACACACACACACACACACACACACACACACACACACACACAATTACAGTGGACACTTCAGCTTCAGTGCCTGCCAGTTGACAAATACATGCTGCCTTAACTATCACCATCTCCGATTTATTTCACTTGGTGGACCAAAAAATGGGCTTGGTCTTAAAAGTTTTAGAATACCAAAATCAGAGAAGTTTATAGCATTGACTTAGTAAAAGACTTTAGAACATAAGTTATATAAGAGATGATCATTGTTATGACTCTGATGGGCTGATGGTATAGTATGCAATAGAAAAGGCTACAAATGCCATGAGAATACAAACAATCTGGAAAGATGGGTAAATAACCTTAATTTGTAAAACTGTACCTGAAAAATATAGCTAGGTTCCAGAACAAATTTACTTTTGTACAACTGTCTACATCTTTTGAAGATTCCCATCTCAGTGTTAGAGAGGGACTTGTGATAGGTTTATTAGTCAGGAAATTTGAATGAAAGTGAGAGAATATGAGGTGGGATGCGGAAGCTGAAAGCTCCAGATGGAACTTTGTATAAAGAATCAAGGTTTGTGCACTGAAAGATTACTAGCCAGTGTGGGGTCAGTATTGGTTTTCTCACTATGCTCTTTGCCAAGTTATTAAATCTCCCTTAATCTCTAAGTCCTCATCAGAGAAATTAGAGTGATGATAAGATTTTTCAATGTGTGTGGGTGAGTTTGTGTGTGTGTGTGTGTGTGTGTGTGTGTGTGTGTGTGTGTGTGCGCGCGCGCAAACATACACATGCACTTAAGTCATTGTCTGGCAAGTAATGATCAATTAATGTCTGTCAGCCCTGGCCAAGGTGATTCATTAGTTGGAATATTAGCACTTGCACAAAAGGGTTGAGGGTTCAATTCCCCGTCAAGTGCATGTAGCATGTACCTAGGTTGTGGTGCACTCTCTGCCCCAGGTCAGGGCATGTAAGGGAGGTAACCAGTCAATGTAAGACACATCAATCTCTCTCTCTCTCTCTCTCTCTCTCTCTCTCTCTCTCTCTCTCTCTCTCTCTGCCTCTCTCTCTCCTCTCCACTCCTACTCTTTCATTCTCTCTGAAAAGTAATGGAAAAAATATTGCCTGGTGGAATTGAAAATAAATAAATAATAAATAAATGTCCATCATGTGAATAATGCTGTAGCTCCTGATAAGTGGAATTTTGACCCCCAGAGCTCACAGAGCCCTTCTCTGACATAATGTACTTCCAGCAGTGACCTATGCAGATGCACCTCAGCCCCTAAACCCTTTGTCCAATGACTTACCTTGGTGGGCTGCTGTAGCTGACTACAACCCGCACATCCTCGGGCAGCAGTTGTGCTTGATTTTCTAGTCTAACACAGTTCACCTAAGAGTCCAGATTCCAATTTGGCAAGACACTCTGTGCATACCTCAGTTTCCTCATCTTTAAGATGTGGCTAAACTAGCATCCACCTCTAAGACAAAGAAGAGCTCTATCCATCTCCTTGAATGATGTATGGATTTAAATATGTCCCCTTGGAATTCACATGTGACTATATTTGAATTGGTAATTAAGGTGAAATGAGATAATAAGAATTTGGTATTACTCCAATATGATTTGGTGTCTATCAGAAGAGAAAGGGACATTAGAGATACACACACACACACACACACACACACACACACACACACACGCAGACACACACACAGTAAAGGCCATTTGAGGACACAACCAAATGTGGCCATCTTCAAGTCAATGAGAGGTCTCAAGAGAAATCGGATCTTCCAGCACCTTAATCTTGGACCTCTAGCCTCCAGAGCTGTGAGAAAGTACATTTCTGTTGTTAAAGGCACTCATTTTATGGTTTGATATTTTATATGGCAGCCCTGGGGGACTACTGCAGGTGATTATGAGAACCAAAGAGGTGCCATATATAGCACTGTGCCTGACACAATGCAATTGATGTGTCCTACATAGAAATCTTCCACTCATCTATGGTGAAAAATAATCAGAAAGTATTGCTCCACATAGATATTTTATAGAAAAATTGGACACATTGTGAGAAAAGGAGGTAAAGATCCAAGAACTATATTCAAGGAGATAGTTCACATCAGCCAGAGAAGAGAATCCAGGATGATAGCTGAGAATCTCAGGAATCTTGGGTATTTAAGTATGAAAATTGGATGAATGGAAAGGGTATGTTCATGGCCTTTCTTGCTTATATGCAGAATAAATATTTGAGGTGCTTCTTCATCTTTCAGCGCAAAATAAATATTTTAGAAACACTTCTAAATGCTATTTTCCCACTCACTGGGATTGAAAAGTCATTTCTTCAGAAAATCTAGGGAGATTATGAGTATTTATAATCTTGGAGGTATTCCCAACTCTCCACAGAGGAAAGATATGCTCTCACAGTGTCATATCTAAGAATCAGCTCAGTGTGAAACTGAGGACAATATCCAGCTCCAAAAGGACCCAATTGGATGCCAGTAGGGATTGAAAAGAGGACCAGAACTTTAAGCCACAGCTGGTAAGAACAGAGTCACTACAGGCCAGCTCTTCTTCTGTGCTGGTTGTAATTATAGCACATTTAGCAGGCCGGAATAGCAGACTAAAAATATAATGTGAAGATGGAGCCAGTATCATTGACCTGCGTGGGAAGGGAATTGGAAATGGCCTCCCGATGCATGTGATGAAGCCAGCCTTGCACTTAGTACCCTGGGGGTGCCAGCAAGGCAGTGTTTAAGCGATTTCCCATGCACCCTTTCAGAAGTCCCATCACCATCCCTTCTGCCACCCTTTATCACCACCCGTGTTCCAATCTTAGGGGCTCTAGGGAGATAATGTGGTGGTAAAAAAGACCAGCACTTCTGAAAGTTGTGTCCAAGTCTTAGTTCTTTTACCAACCAAATGCAAAATGTCTTGGGCAAGTTAAACTACCTGATCTCAATTTCCATATATTCTTTTCCCTGCATAAGTTTACTCTCAGATCCAATGAAGAAATACTACATTTCAATTTTCGGAGATTTAATATATATATTTAATCCTTGTCTGAGGATGTTTGATGATTTGAGAGAGAGGAATGTCTATCAGTTGCCTCCCTCTTCCCCGGGGATAGAACCCACAGTCTTTCAGTGTATGTGGATGATGCTCCAATCCACCTACCCACACTGGCCAGGGCTAAGATTTAATATTTTAAAAGTAAGTTATTTTTAATAGCTACAACATTTAGATTGTTCTAGATTTTGTTTAACAAATTTAGGAAGGTTCAGATAACAGCCCAAAAGATTTCCTTTAGAAGAGCTCTATTGGCATGTGTCAGTAATCATTGTGTGAGCACTGTCTCCTCATATTCCTTCTCTCAGACATGTGCATATATCTCTGCCTCAACCTACATCTCAAAAAAAAAACTTTTTAAAAGGTTCTTCTATCTCACACCATTAACCATCACAATATGCATCTTAATGTGGCCTGGTTGCACTCTCCAAAATTAATGTCTGGCACCAGCAATAACCAAAGTGTCTATCCCTGTTAACAGTCTATGCCTTGGCAGATTTTTGTCTATCCATTTATAATGTGTGTAATTGATAGCAACAGAGAGAGGCCACTGCCATTAATTCACTGCGGATCACTGACAATTATTAAGGATGACGGTGGTGGCTTTTCATCTCTTGTCAATCACACTTTTAGTAATTCAAAATTAGTTGTGTGAGATAAGAAAAACAACACAATCTAAAGTTCCAGAGGTCGGCTCATATTTAGCTCAAAGGAACTTTGATTATTTGCTCTGTGCTAGTTACTAGACTATGTGCTTTGTGTGTGTTCTCTACCTTAATCTTTGCAGCCACAATTTGAGTCATATTTTACTCTTCTGCATTGCAATGACTTCTGTGAATCAAAGTGTGAATAATATGTGTGATTCAAAGGCCTTTGAGAAACATAGGCCTCATTTTAATTTATTGCCCAGGGTGATATAGATACTCTATAAATAAGGCATTGCCTAAGCAACAGTTCTTAACCCACAACCTCTGAAACTTTGTCCTTGATGGCAAATAGAACTTCACAAAGTCAAGGTGAAAAACACACACACACACACACACACACACACAGAAAGAAAAAAAAAACAGTTTCAGACTTCCTTGAAGTTAGGTATATTTAAATTAAGTTTTAAAGCCTTTTAGAAATTCTGTTCTAGGGAAAATTTGTTCATGTTGTTTAACCCAAGTTTTTGCAAACTTAATGAACCAAGAAACACAATTGTCATGAGACACCTATAAACAATCCATGAGAGGGGGATTTGACATTCTTTGTAAAATAGTGGTCTTAACCTATAAGAAGACCAGAAGTAAAATCACATTGTATTTTGTATAAATACATCTCACATTGGTATGCAAGAATCAAATAAACATCCAAGTGCAAATGAGTAAAACATTCAAGGTTGTCACTGTGACAAGATATGTATATCATGAGGCTTGATATGTTTTTGTAATAGTATAATTCCATTATTTAGGGAATTCTCATAGCACAGAATTACTTTCCAGACATTAGGCATTTTTTTGTTTATTGTCAAAGATGGTAAAGCAAAGTGGCTAGGAAAATGGGGTTTCCAGTCAGAGAGGCTAGACTTTAAACGCTGGCCAGTGCACTTACTGAATGGTGTTTAGTAGAGTTACAGGACATGTCTAAGACTTATTATTTTTCTTTTATTTTAATTTTTAATCTGAAAATAAAACTTTAAATAGTTCTGATTTACTGAATTGGTGATAAAAATCAAATGAGGATAAAACAGTTCTTTGTAAATACCAAGCTTCCAAGACGGGTTTTTTCTAATTACAACCTGTTCCAACTCACCCTCACGTGGGAACGTATGCACAGTTGACTGGGGTCCCTCAGCCAAAGGATTGGACTTATATGGGTTGCCCACAGTACTTAACTAAAATTGACCTATCATAAACTAAACACAGAAACAAGAGTTAGAATGCATGAATCTCACGGTTTATTTACCAGAGTCCTGGTGGTTTTCGGAAGCCTAGGCAGGTCAGCTGGAGATCCACTCTGAGAGACACACACACACTGGACAGGAACACGCCAGTGCAGCATCTCGGTCAGGAACGAGGCCTCAGAGGTTCGGCTCACAGGCAGAGTGACAGCTCACTGGGGCAGAGTTTCATGCAGTATTTAAAACAGGGAGAAGGTCGTGGAGAGAACACATCGGGTGGAGGGCCCTTTCTTGGTCTCTGACCAGTGCCTCTAGGTCCTTTCTTTTATGGTCACTTCTGGGCAGTCCCTTGTTCCTTCTGGGTGCAACCAATGGGTCTTCAGTGTGTCTTAATCAGGCGGTCTCCAGGTACTTTTTGCCTCGCTTTCCAACTTTCCAGATAAACACTTGTTAGGGCCTTCACACAGTTACAACTTTCCAGATAAGCACATGTCAGGGCATTCACACAGTTAGGGGCTCAAAGTCACTCTTTAAAACATACAATATGGATTCCAGTCACACTAAATGGAGTTGCTTATACTAAGTCTTTAAACACATTTCAAATAATTTCTTTTACCTAAAAAAAATCAGAATAAGATCAGAAGTACAATTCACACTAAAACTATAAATCTCTCATAAAAGTAAATGCTTTCACCCCTATTTTAAGTCACACAAATAATTATTCTCACACTGTTTTAAGTCCTTAAAAATATAAATCAAACATCACACTAATAGAACTATAACACAGCCTATCCGCCATTGTCAGCAAGCCCATGAAAACCAGGGGGAAGAGTCAGACACAGAGAAATAGGAATAGAGGACCTTATTTCTTAATTAAGGTATCCCCATGGGTAAAAACCAAATAAACAAAATTGTATATTCTAAAAATGAAACCGGATAGTGAAAAGGAAAAACAGAAGGAGAAAAGTAAGGTTTCTATTGGGGAAATAGACGCAGAGCAGACAAAATCAAGAGCTCAGCCGAAACCGGTTTGGCTCAGTGGATGGAGCGTCGGCCTGTGGACTGAAGGGTCCCAGGTTCGATTCCGGTCAAGGGCATGTATCTTGGTTGTGGGCACATCCCCAGTAGGGGATGTGCAAGAGGCAGCTGATCAATGATTCTCTCTCATTGATGTTTCTAGCTCTCCATCCCTCTCTCTTCCTGTCTGTAAAAAATCAATTATATATATATATATATATATATATATATATATATTCTAAAATCAAGAGCTCAGATTATACTTCCAATAGCCTAAAAAAGGAAAGGAAAGGGAAGGTTGAGACTGGCATATTGCAGTCCTATTTCTTCTTCATAAAAAAAAAAACACCCTAAGATTCCAAGATGCCAAGCTAGACAGTCAAATTCATTCAGACATACACAGCTTACTCTCTAAAAAGCAATCTCTCTGCGGTGCCTATAAAATCAGCTCTGCACTATGGTGACTGTTGTGAAGCCACCAGGCTGTCATGGGCTGGAGGAGTCCCATTTGCATGCTAATGAAACCAGAGGCCAGATGCCACTAATTACGGCCCAGTTTCTCCGTCCAACACCCACAACCAACTGCTAGTGAAGGGACCTCATTCCATTATGCAAATGACACTCTGGCAGAACAGAAATAAATTCTAAACATGGCAACCAGAGCCACATATTGGCAGGAGGTAAATTAATAAATATATTTTTAAAATGGAAATTAAAAATTATTATTCAACACGATATTAATCATAGCTAAATAAATATGGAACAGTACCACCCCTCCCCTGACCCCCCCAGTGTCCTGGGTAATATAGTAAAACATTCCAGGAACTCGCTAAGGTAAGAGTCAACTGTGTTTTCGGAAGTCATCAATCAGGCTGCTGAAGTATGAGTTAAATGTTCTTAATACATGCAAGTTTTGTTTCTTCTTCATTAAGGAAACGAAGCCTCCAAAATGCTTGTAGAATGTTTTCCTTCTTATGAGGTATAAAGTTGTTCTGTCTAGATTGCATGTCCATATCAAAATAACTAGTTAATAAGAAGGAAAAAAATACATCAAAGCATGTGCTACTCCTGGTGGTTTTTGCTGTAGAACTTCTGTTGTACTCATGGCTTGGAGTTTTTTTTTTTTTTTTCTTTCTTACATTTTTAAAAAATAAATGTATAGGGAGGCAGGCTATAGAACTCAAAGACAATTGGTTTGGAGGTCAAATGTCTATGTTAAGACTAGAGATAGGCCGAAACCAGTTTGGCTCAGTGGTAGAGCTTCGGACTGCAGACTGAAAGGTCCCGGGTTTGATTCTGGTCAAGGGCATGTACATAGGTTGTGGGCACAACCCTGTAGGGCATGCGCAAGAGGCAGTTGGTAGATGTTTCTCTCTCATCGACATTTCTAGCTCTCTATCTCTCTCCCTTTCTCTCTGTAAAAATATCAATAAAATATATTTTTTAAAAGACTAGAGATAAATGACCAGTTATTTGTGAAGGTCACTTCAATTCTCCAATTCCCTTTTGTCCTACACAAAACCAGTAAGATCCACTCATAGGCTCAATGGGCAGCACAAAGGAGACAGGTGTTTACAACACCTTGGCCTGTGTTTGCAGCATATCAGGCTTATACAAAACAGTAGCTACTCTTTCCCATTACATAGTCAGAGCTTTCCTAGCCCCGTGGTCGGCAAACTGCAGCTCAAGAGCCACATGTGACTCTTTGGCCCCTCGAGTGTGGCTCTTCCACAAAATACCACAGCCTGGGCGAGTCTATTTTGAAGCGATGTTAGAAGAAGTTTAAGTGTAAAAAGTTTGGCTCTCAAAAGAAATTTCAATTGCACTGTTGATATTTGGCTCTGTTGGCTAATGAGTTTGCCAACCACTGTCCTAGACTCTCCTCCTGGACAAGCTGTGTGTCACTTAACACACTTGAGCCTGTATTTCTTTAGTGACGAACATCTTTGGACTCAGTGGCATCGAAGAGCCCCTCTTGTTCTGATTTCAGAATAACATGGAGTAAGTAAGGAGGAAGTGAAGATGTACTTGGAATGGGAATCTTTTAACAGGCGAGTTTTCCCTCTGGTTTGAAAGCAGCTTACCTGGAAGTGCACTGAGCCTGACAGCCAGGTGTTCAGGCTGGGAAACCAGCCTCCCCTAGATTGCCTTAAAGGGATAGTGATCCCAGATCAGTTCTCCCTCAGGCAGTGTCAGCATCATGGCAGCATTTGCATGAAAATCACAATGAGAGTTTAAAATACATCTCCCACATCTCTATTAGCTGTCTATTCTCTGGGAAGATTTCGCAAAGTCCCAGCTGACTGAACTCCTTTTTTTTTCTGAACGTATACTTTATATTTTTCCAGCAGTTTCTGATTATTTGCAGTCTAACCCAACATTAAGGTATTTTGTTGCATGTTTAACTGGCTGTGGTGAATATACTATGTCTTCTGGCATTTAACATTTACATTTACTCTTTTTTAAAAATGTCTTTATTGATTATTAATTAGTGTTACATATGTGTCCTTATCCCCCCATTACCCTCCTACCCCCCATGCCCTCACCCCCTGTGGCCTGTGTCCATTGGTTAGGCTTATATGCATGCATACAAGTTTTTTAGCTGATCTCTTCCCCTTACCCCCCACCACCTGTTGGGGCAAGTGAGGTAGGCAACCAATTGATGTGTTTCTCACATTGATATTTCTCTCTGTGTGTGTCTCCCTCCCTTCCACTCTCTCTAAAAACCAATGGAAAAATATCCTCTTGCAAGGATAAAATACACACACGCACACACACACACACACACACACACACACAAATGAAGTCAATGCCAGGATCATAAGATGGCCGAGAGTATTAAATATTATAAAGTTAATAAAATCCTTGACACAGACCCTGGTACATAGAATGCATTGGAATAGTATTAGCTCATTTGATTATGATAAGTAAGATGGAATTGCACCAAAATCTAGCAGTCTTTGCGCTTGCTGCTTTCAATTTTCACATTATGAATGGCTTTATGAGTCCCAAGGAGAATTATCAAATACTTTTTTGGAATCTGCTCATATGTCATGGGTGCTAAGAGCCAGTCTGTCTTGAAACTTTTCGTGGCCTCTGTGCCGGTTTAACAATTGCACTATAAAATGGAACTTAGTCCCTTGAGTCCATGGAATAGTTTTAGGACATGCTGACTTCAGAGTCAAATGCAAACACATATTTAATGGATCAATCAAGTTCTGTGCTTCTAAGATTACATCCGAGGGACCGGGGATGCTTCAGTTCCAGCAGCCTTCTCAAGGGTAGTGTTGTCCACTTAATGGAAATGTAATTTCTTCTCATTTATCTTTCCTCATTAAGTCATTCCCAGAATGTGGAAGTCTCCTAGCAGTGATCCACAGATTGATAAGAACAAATGTCTCTAGCTGAGCTGAGAGGCCACTAAAGCCCAGAATTATTGCTTACTCTTGAGTGCCTTATGTAACACTCACAGGAACTTAAAAACTCAACACCAAAACACAACCAATCCGATTAAATAAATGGGCAGAGATGGCCAATGGACATATGGGAAGATTCTCAACATCAAGAATCACCAGAAAAATGCAAATTAAAACCACAATGAGATATCACCACATACCTGTCTGAATGGCTTGGTGATTCTGTGGAGAAAAAGGAACCCTAGTGCCCTGCTGGTGGGAATGCAGACTGGTCCAATCACTGTGTTAAAGCTATATGTAGTACCCTCCAAAAATTTAAAAAATGTAACTGCCTTTCAATGCAGTGCTTATACGTCTGGGAATATATCTGAATAAACCAATGATGCTAATTCAAAAGCATACATGTACCCCTATGTTCATTGCGGCATTATTGACAATAGCCAAGATTTGGAAGCAGCCCAAGTGTGCATTCGTAGATGAGTGGGTAAAAAAGCTGTGATACATTTACACAATGGAATACTACTTGTCTGTAAACAAAGAGGGAAACCTTACTTTTTGTAACAACATGAATGGACCCGGAGAGCATTACACTAAGTGAAATAAGCCAGTCAGAGAAGGACAAATAGTATATAATTCCATTTATGTGTGAAACCCAAAGAACAAACTAAACTAACAAACAAAATAGAAATAGACTGGTAGAGACAGAAAGCTGATAGCTGACAGAGGGGGCTGTTTTGGGGGCTGGGTGAGAAAGTGAAAGAATTAAGCAATGAACAAAAACAAAAAAATGCCAATATCTAAAAGTGACTGAGAGTATGTATAGGATAAAGTTGATAAAGCCCTTGACATAGACCTTTGGTTCATAGAATGCATTGTATTAGGATTAACTGATTTGATTAGGATGATAATTACGATGGGATTGCACCAAATAGGCAGGTATTGTATATTGAACACCAGAGGGAAAAGGCAGGTGGGGGAAGGTAGAAAAGGGTAAAAGGGAATAAATAATGATGGAAAGATACTAGACACGGGATGGTGAACACAGAATGCAATATACAGGTGATGTAGCATAGAATTGTCCACCTGAAACCTATACGATTTTAGTAACCAATGTCACTCCAATAACTAAAGTTACCAAAAAAGCAATAATTAATTTAAAAAAAAAACAAAAAAAACACACAACTTCTAGTAACCCATGGGTTGCAAAGGCACAAGAACAAGAGGAACAAAATATACCTTCACCTTCCAACAAGAGCTCCTGGAATAGGTATTCAGCTCAAATGTTAATAACTACCTCCTCTTGTTTGAACAGTTCTGTGTTTTACATACACCAGCTAATTGAATTCTCACTGCTAACCATACACTCACCATTACCTCTGTCTAACAGATAAGGGGATTGAAGCCAGAGGGGTAATTGCCTCTCCTGAGCGGAAGATCTTTTTCCAGGTTAGGCTGATAGTGCTCTGAGGTTAAGTACCGCCCCCCGCACCATTTTGACTTTATCATGCGTGCCCTATTCTCCCCCTGCTCCCCACTACACACACACACACACACACACACACACACACACACACACACACACAATCAGCTATTGGAGAGGGGCAGGGAGGGTTGTTAATGCCCTTGGAGGGACAATGCTTTGATTCCCTGGGATGTAACCATGTAGCTTCTTGGTGAATCTAGAGGACTCTGCCTCCTAGCTGAATATGCTCAACCACGTCTGTCTCCCCTGCCTAATGGCCCTCATCAATAGCTAGCTAGCTATGGTAACATTTAGGTTTTGCAATCCATACCTTGTCTTCTGCACCTACTCAACAACTCTGCTGGTATTGGGAGACAGCAGCTGTGGGCGATACATGAATGAATGTGCTTGGCCATATTCCAAAAAACTGTATTTACAAAAGCAGGCAATGGGCAGACGTGTCCCATAGACTGCATTTTGCTGACCCCTGCTAGAGATAATGAAGGTGTTTATCAGGCAACTGGGATTCTGATTATGGATTTACCCTTAAGCTCAGAGGCTTCGGACAAGTCACTATGTTGGGAGGCCTTGCTTCGTCATCTATAACATAAATCAGTTAATCTTTCCCAACATGTGGACCAATAATGCTGACAGGAAGGTTTCATGACAGCAGAGATTAGTCCGGTTTATTGGATGCCATATCACATAGCGCCTAGGACTGTGTCTGAGTTTTGAAAAATGCTCAGCTATTGGCTGAGCTAATGAATTGAATGAAGCAAGAGGTTTACTGGGTTTCAGAACCTAAGGCCTGACAAAGTTGCCCTGAGCAAAGACATTTTGGGAGCAAAAGAGTCACTATGAACAATACCCCTGGGCAAAGGAGGGCCCCAGCCAAAGCCAGCCACAGAGTCAGGTCAATCTCTACATTGCCCGCAAATACCCTGTAAGCCCCGCCAAAGTGCTCTGGCCTTTACACACTCAGAGGTCATTTTCAGAAGGAGGAAAACAGTGAGAATTTTAGCATTTACCTATCAGAGAGTGTGTTACTTGAAAAAACACATTTTAAAATCAGAAATCCCGCCGAAACTGGTTTGGCTAGTGGATAGAGCTTTGGCCTGCGGACTGAGAAGTCCCAGGTTCAATTCCGGTCAAGGGCATGTACCTTGGTTGCGGACACATCCCCAGTAGGGGTGTGCAGGAGGCAGCTGGTCCATGTTCCTTTCTCATTGATGTTTCTAGCTCTCTATCCTTCTCCCTTCCTATCTGTAAAAAATCAATAAAATATATTTAAAATAAAATAAAATACAATCAGAAATTCCCTCCAGTGCTTTCAATTAGCAAGTTAAAACCTCCTTTTCCATACCTGACAGCATAGCAGGGTGGAGTCTCTCTCTCTCTCTCTCTCTCTCTCTCTCTCTCTCTCTCACACACACACACACACACACACACACACACACACAGCAGTTAGTTACACAAGGTAAAGAGGATGCATGTACTCCACTCATTTATGAACGAATGTGCAAATCTCTACCCCTCTACATTTCCTCCTGGATCTGACATTCCATCATCTCTGTGTGCCACAGACCCCTATGGCCCAGGAATCCCAATATAAATGAGGAGGAAATTCTCAAGCTGGCATCTGGGAGGGAACTCAGTCAGAGGCACCTCAGTCCTCTGTGAACTTAATCTGTTGTCCTTAATGAATAAGCCTGGGTGTGCATTTCCATCACAAAAGTGGCAGCTCTCTCTCTTCCCAGGGCCAGGCCAATACCTGCCAATGGGAACAAAGGGTGTTTAAAGACACAGGGCCTGAAAGCTTAGGAAAGCCACCTGGTGAGATAGGAAAAGCAACTTGAGAGAATCCTTTGCCATTTCAAAGGCAACCTCATGTCTGAGCATTTTTTTAAAATATGATTTTTCATGTGACAACAAAGAAACATAGAACATCTTGGAGAAGTGTTTGCTCAAATCCGAAGACACGGTCTTTAGCACAGATTCCTGTTCCTGGAATGGGGACCTGGCCCTGCATGGGTCTGTCTCGGGACAGCAACCAGGGGGTGGGTTCTTGACTTTGTGTCCGGAAACATTAACAACATGAGTCCAGGTGAATGTTAGAGGGCATTTATTAAAGCTGGTGACAGTGAAACAAGAAAGGTCTGGGGAAATGAGCCTGGGCTAGTCTGCTTTGGCTCACTAAGAAGTCAGAGGAAAAGAGGCACTGGGGGTGTGGGGGGAGAGGGGTTGTCTGAGATGAACTGCTGTGCCCATTGCTGCCCTGGTTGCAAGCCTTGTGAGGTCCCTGAGAGATCAGGTGATGCCTGCCTTGGGGAAAGGCGATGGTGTGAGGTGCAGGCATGCTCCTGGGAAGAAGAGCATGGCTGGGTGTGTAGGGAAGGTCTTAGGAGATGATTTCAATAGAATATTCATTAGCTTTATGCTGATGTACTAACATGAGATGTATTCTTTTAATTACATCTGTCCTTGGGTGTGGTTGGCAAGTGGCACTAATCAGATTTCGGTTGTCTCCCTGAGTAGGGTGATTTAAGCTATTTACCCTCAGGTTGGGGAGAAGTGCAGATCGTTTACTTTTAAGTGTCTCAGGTTTAGGGAAGATAGGATTGACTAGAAGGCTACAAACTGCTTGGTGAAAGATGGAACAGAGGGGGCCGGAGACCGGATGCCAGGACACAGGCTTTCTTGAAGAGAAGAGTACCACTGCCCGCTGCTTTCCAGAGGAGAAAAAAGAGTGAGGTCCAGGGTTTAGGCACCTTTTGAGGGGAGGCAAGAGAGGGGATGGTGCCAAAACTGGTTTGGCTCAGTGGATAGAGCATCGGCATGAGGACTGAAAGGTCCCAGGTTCAATTCTGGTCAAGGGCATGTACATTGGTTGCGGGCACATCCCCAGTAGGGGGTGTGCAAAAGGCAGCTGATTGATGCTTCTCTCTCATTGATATTTCTAACTCTCTATCCCTCTCTCTTCCTCTCTGTAAAAAATCAATAATATATATATATATTTTTTTAAAAACAGAGAGGGGGGGCGGGGTTTAGGGCACTCAGCACACACTGATTAGTAGGTTCATGTAAGGCATATGATTAAGGGGCTAGGGACTTAGGAATTGGGGCCTTAGGGTATTTGGCAGGTGCTGATGGGTGGTTCAATGCACAGTCCATATAAGGTGCCATGTTAGGTGCTCAGGAATGTCCAGCTGCAGGTGGAGTTTATGCCATTCTCTGTCCATCAGTTGGAGGGAGGATCTATCACTTGGCATCTAGGTTTTCTAAATGGTTGCAAACTGCTATTTACCTCTCTGTCTCCGCTTCCCTCTTCTGCTTGTCCTGGCTTACTGGCCTGTCTCATTCCCATAGTAACCACAGAGCCCCTAACAGGGGCTGTGAGTGTTGTCAGTGGAAGTGGACTTATTGTGGTGCCTGGAGGAGAAGAATTTCCTGATGCCCCGTGGGAGGATGGGGTTCTATGGAAAGCTTTATCAATTATGTAAAATTAAGGGGGTTCCCTGTAATGTCTTATCTCTCTGGAGTCCTGTCTTGTCCTCAGCAGGGGACAGGCCATAGCCCATAGTTTCTTCTCCATATTGAGGTCCAGTCCAGTCCAGCATCCAGCTAGCTTAACTCCTGTTCCCACTGCGGTCCATTGCTTAAGGCTACATGGCTATGGAGAGAGAAGGGGCTAGTGTGAGCACGGAGCAAGAGCTAACAAGGAGAGAACAAGACTGAAGATGCTCCTTTGTCTGGAGATATTAACCAGGAGTTTCTTCAAATTAACCTTTTAACTCTCCAAGATTTTTCATGTTTCTGATGGATTCCACCCCTTAGTCAATCCATTGTTCCCCAGAAGCTGTAGCTTGCTGGTGAAGTTTCCCACATGACCATGCTTCCAATGTCTGACTTCCCTTTGCTCGCATTCTCTTATTAATGTGAACTAGCTAATTATGATGATAACATAAGGACTGGGGCAGTGGAGGAACTGGATAAACTATTTGCTCTGATTCTGACTCTGAATAGCCACAGCAATCTTGAGAAAGAAGAACACAGTTGGAAGAATCATACCTGATATCAAACTATACTACCAGGCCATAGTAATCAAAATGGCCGGGTACTGGAATAAAAACAGACATATGGATCAGTGGAACAGACTAGAGTGCCCAGAAATAAACCCACACCTTCATGGCCAATTAATATGCTACAAAGGAGGCAAGAACATACAACGAGATACAGTCAGTGTATTTAACAAATGGTATTAGGGAAATCGGAGAGATGTGTGCAAAAAAATGAAACTAGACCACCTTCTTACACAATGTACAAGAATAAACTCAAAATGGATTAGAGACTTAAAAATGTTGCACTTGAAATGATAAAAATACTAGACAAAAACATAGGCAGTAAAATCTCAGACATTTTTTGTAGCAATATTTTTTTTCAATGTGTATTTAGTAAAATTATTCTCATTTGGTATTCCAAAGTTTTCCAGTTATCTCTATCAAACTTGAGCAAGTTCATGGGATATCATGGGAATAACTTTAGATTACCCAGAATTAAGATACTTAGACTAAAAATTCTTTAAATGAGCTTGTCATAGTTCTATAAATTGATCCTATTTGCATTCTATTTTTTAAATCAATGAATACTGCATGATAGAAGCTGTCAATGATAGGCACACATTTCAATTTTATTTAAATTGCAATTTGACTTCCTAGTAGTAAAAATGGTGGACACAGATTGATTCTGTTCAAAGAAGTTTAGAAAACAAGTTATTTTGTGTGGAAAATAAATAAAAAGGTAGGGCATTAAATTATTTATTTGTTTCACTCTTTTAACCATGATAAAGCAGGACCACAAACATCTGTGGACATTGTGGAATGTCTCTGTGGCTATTCGTTCCCCTCTACTCAAGTTTCCCTGCTGCACTCACAGATAACCCTCTACATATTTACAGGATTAGAGGGGAAAATAACTCTCTAAGAGTAATTGCAATTACACATTGGTGGGCAGTAACTCTATTTGAGTGCCAATCAGAAATATATGACAAAATTGAGACCTTCTGTCTTATTAAAGCTGACTTAGCAGAAAGAGATGAGATGTAGGGCAAGTCAGAATTCTTGTTTCATTGTCCTATTTTCAGTAAGAGATGGAATTTAGGACAACTCAAAATGCTCTTCTCTGCCCTATTTTATTGCACCTATGTTTATTCATATCTAGCAAAAAAAAATCCCAATTTTAGCCTTGCAGTTTCTTCATTTTGGACAAAAAAGTAATTTTCCCAAATTAATTTGTATTTTTCCTTTTTAAATGAATATAGATGATTCAAGAATATGGAAAAATATTTAAATAAGAGCAAAATTTAAAAAATGCCCCAGTGTTCCACTGGAGAGTAATAAACTCTGATTTCAATGAACTCTTAAAAAGTTCCTTTGTAATATGCTTACTTTCTTATGTTCATTTGATTTGTTGAGGTCATGATGCTTGCGTAGGTTTGCTTTTATCATTTATTTTACATGACAATCATTTTATTCATTATTGAATTTCACATGGCTGTATATATTAGATAGTTCCTAATCTATTGTGAGGACATCCAAATCCCATTTTTACTTAATATTTCTTCTATGTGTTAAACATTTTATCTATTTTAAGGCTTTATATATATTTCAGTGATATGCTATATCTATTTATTACCTCCTCCAAGTTTCTAATTTATCAGGATAAATCTCCAGAAATGAAATCAATATATCTAACCTTAGGATTTATTCTAGGCTTATTCTGTGGCATATTGGAATACATATATTGGTAATAAAATGATAGGGTAGTAATATATAATATATATATTAGAGGCCTGGTGCACAAAATTCATGCATGGAGTGAGGGGATGTCCCTCAGCCCAGCCTGCTCCCTCTCCAATCAGGGACCCCTCGATGGATGTTAAACTGCCCATTTAAATGGATTGCTGGCTCCCAATTGCTCGCCTGTCAGTCTTCCTGGTTGCCCCTAACTGCTTCTGCCTTTGGACCTGATCACCCCCTAACCACTCCCATGCTGGCCTGATTGATGTCTAACTGCTCCCCTACTAGCCTGTTTGACTCCAATTTCTCTCCTCTGCCGGCCTGGCCACCCCTAACTGCCCTCCCTTGCAGGGTTGATCTCCTCCCTTGTAGGCTTGGTACCTCCCAACTGCCTTCTCTTGCTGGCCATCTTGAGGTGGCCATTTGGTGTCCACATGTGGGCAGCCATGTTGTGTGTTGGAGTGATGGTCAATCTGCATACTACACTCCCTCTCCCTCTCTCTCTCTCTCTCTCTCTCTCTATATATATATATATATATATACACACATCATATATCATATATATATATATATATATATATATATATATCCTGTGTATATATAAATATATATACTATGCTGATCCTATAGAGTTTTCTCAAAATGTAATACATATTCAAATCTTGTGAAAATGCAGATTCTGATGAGATAGCTCTTGGGTGGGGTCAGAGAGTCTGCCATTCTAACAAGCGCCTTAAGTATGAGTGCAATAAAACCCTCACCCCCATAGTCCCAGTGTTAACCATGATATGAATGAGTCTGCCATCACATGTGAATAAAGGGTGTATCATTATGCTTTTTTATTTAATCAAACTTTTAGTAGTCCTTGCAACCCATCCGTGCTCTTGAATCTATCTTTTATTTTTTTGTACTATCACTTTAAATGATATTCCTTGGATTTAGTAGCCCTTAGATTTACATATAAACTGCCTGGACTGGATGTGTTGTGTGCAGATATATGTGATTTTAATAATGCTTCACTGCAGGCAAGGAATTCAGTTTTAAACATCTGCATCAGTCCACATTTACTTATAATGGAATAGCATAGGTTGTGTTAATTTTGACAATAAACATATTTATTAAGTTTAAAAATGGCCCAATGTCACTATAAACCCTAAAATTGATTTCCAAATCATGCAAATCATAGATTTTATACATTAAACAATTCTTTTAAAAATATTTGATTCTCTTCCATCATTTTGATATTTTGTTAGACCATTTCTCTTTTCTGCCTTGATAATTATTCTGTTTCCTGCAGTCATAACTTATTACCCTGTTCTATGACTTGTTAACATTTTTAAGGAAATGTGTTTCTAATCATTTTCTATAATTTAATTTCCATGCACTATCTTCTGTCAGGCTTTAATTTAAGGGTAATTCTCACTTCATGAAACAAGTTTGGTAGTATTCTACATCCTGAATCCTTTTCAAGATCAACTTTATGTTTGGCATTTTTTTATCCTTACATGCTTTATATAATTTTATAATTTGCCAGTGAAACCATTCTGCACTGGATTGTGTGTCTGTGTATGCATCTATTTAACTTAAAATGTTGATTTAATAGAGAGCTATTCAAATGTTTTCTTTCTGAGTCATTTTGGTAAGTTTTGCTATGTAAGGAATTTTTTCATTTTATCCAAGCTTTTTGATTATTATATAAAATATGTGTTATACTGCTTTCTTATTATCTTCATACTCTCTGCAGGATCCGTAGTAATATCACCTTTTTAAAATCTGCTATCTGTGGTCTCTTTTTAGCTTTATTTTTGTTCTTTATCGGCCTTGATAGGGGTTTATTCATTTTATTGAGCTTGTAAATAACCAATATGTGGATTGATACTGTTTTTTTTTATTGTTGCTTCTCTGTTTCATTGATTCATGTTCATGTATATTACCTTAATTCTTCTTTCCTCATAGAAACATTGAAAGCTCTGAAAATTCCTACTTATAGCTGGCTTTAGCTTCACCCCACAAGTAGTTTAGTCAGATTTTCATTGTCATCATCTTGAAATATTTTCTGATTTACCTTGTATTTCTTCTTTCACTTTCAAGATTTTTAGAAATTTTTCCTTCATTTTGAAATAAATGGGAGCTTTTATGGATATTTATCTTATTTCTAAAGTTATTACATTTTTTTGTCAGAAAAAGACACTTAATAATTCATTGAGAATTCTTTATGGCCCAACTCACTGTGGTGAACATTTCATGTCACACTTGAAAATATTGTGCATTCTACAGTTTTGAATGTTGTTTTCCATAAAATTCCTTGAAGAAAGAACAGGTGAATATCTTCCAAGTTTATTTTCAGAATATATATATATATATATATATATATATATATATATATCCCTTAGAGGTCAATGAACTTCCCACAGTATGAATCTTTCTCAGAATTCACTTTGAGAAGCACTGTCTTATTCAAAATAGAAATCCTTTTTCTTTAAACTTAATAGTTCAAATTAATTCTCATCACTTAATTGTTCAACTAGGGGGCTCCCCAAAAAGTAAGGTAGAAATAAGGACACCCATCAAGCACACAGGTCAATGAATCCATCTGCACACATCAAGATCTACTAAACATATATATGACTTACTTTTTGACATTCCAAATGATAGATAATAAAAATTACTAAAATAAAACATCATATAACCAAAGCATGCATATTTTAAGCTGTAGTAAATTATGCAAGTGTATATACATGCAATATGTTGTTTAAGAGTATATTTATATATTTTATTTAAAACTATATATTATTGAAGGCAATTCTTAGCATATGGAGCTACTTCACGCTCTGATAAGCAGACATTAGCCTCCTACCTCAATACTCAGATTTAAATGCCATCAGATAAATAAAGGTGAAAACAACTGTGAAATTAGATGAGATTTAAAACAGAAAAAAACAGGTTTGACCTTAGAGAATCTTTAGAGAATTAAAGTAAGATTAAAATAGACTTATGAATTTTGCCCTAGATATCATATATCAACTTTCTTTTTTCTGCTTTTTAGTATCACAGACAATACTAATAATAATTATATTGAACTAAAGACCTGGTGCATGAATTCATGCAACTGTGGGGTCCCTCAGCCTGGCCTTCACTCTCTCGCAATCTGAAACCCCCTCCAGGGATGTCGGATAGATGGTTTCATCAGGATCCCCACAGGCCCGATGCAGATAGGAGGGAGCCCAATCCTGTGTGTTGAGCATCTGTGCCCTGGTGGTCAGTGTGCAGCATAGTGACTGGTTGACTGTTCGTTCAGTCATTTGGTTGTTTAGGCTTTTATATACATAGACTAGGGGCCCAGTGCATGACTTTGTGCACCTTGAAAGGAACTGTTGGCTGCAAAGATGTGATCAGCACAGGCGTGGGTCTTGGCCCATCCTCCACATCCCCACCTGGCCCCTCTCGCAATGGCCCCTCCTCCCATATCTACCAGCAGTCCACTCCTACTGCTGTGCTTACACCCACGGACAGAGCAGAGTGATTGTGGCTAGCATTGTCCACCAGTACCAGTGGCAGGTGCTACCCTGATTGCCCCTCAGGTGCAAGGATGGGGAGTGGAGAAACCCTGAGGGCCAATTGGGGCCAGCAGCTGCTGCTCATACCTGCTGATGGCAGTGAGCGATTGGGGCCAGTGCTGGATGCTGGCAGGGTGTGCAAGTGGTGTCTCTGGTGCTGGCAGCAATTGTGAGCACTAGGCAGGACCACAATACATGAAAGCATAGAATTTTCAGTAACCACCAGAGGCTCACCCTGATGATAGCGACTGGTGCCCCACCTTGATCTGGTGCTCCAGCTCACCTGCTCCACCACATCGCTGTGGCCAATGCCCCCATGTTCTATGCTCAGCTGCCTGCTTCTAATGCCTGTCATGTTTTGTGTGCACCCCTGGTGGTTAGCTTTCATCATAGCGATCAGTTGTTCACTTGTTTTGCCATTTGATCTATTTGCATATTAGCCTTTTATTATATAGGAGACTATATTTTTTGGTATGATATATGTTATTTGGTAGCACCAAAATTTTAATAAATAATCTCCATTAGTATACAGCATTTCCCTTCTTCAAATAAAGCAGAATATTAGATCTAGTGTCAACAATTTTTATAATATTATGTCTACATGTCTTCCTAAAACCTTGTCCAGTGTACCTATCGCAGAGATTGATAATGAAAGTCTAACACTATAAATCACTTATGGGGAACTCTTTAAATTATTACTAATATGTATATTCAGTTATGATTACAATTATTATTGTTATATTTTGTTTTGTTTTATTTTTTAATTCTAATGTAAAGATACTTTTCCATTTAATATTTTAAAGAGAGAGTGGAAAAAAGAGGGAAAGACAGGAATCAGAAATATCAATGTAAGAGAAACATATCAATTGTTTGCCTCCTGCATGCATCCTGACCAGGGCCTGGGCCAATGTTCTGTTTACTGAGACAAATCAACTAGGGGCTAAAATTATTACTATATTTTGTAATGATTGGAAGCTTAAGCTTTTTTGTATCTCTGATTTGACTTTACCTCATAATAAAACAAATGAATATGAATGAATGGTTAAGTGATTTCTAAAAGGGATGAGTAATTCTCTTCATTTGCTGGTATCCTACTGAGTTCTCCAAAGCATATGAGTAAATCTTCTCAGTTAATGTTCTTAACTATAAGTAAATTTTGTAAAAGTTGTATACAAATATCGATTCTCTATTCACTTAGGAACCATCTGCTGAGTTCCTACTACATAAGTCCTCTAACACCTACAAGGACTCAAAATGCATTAAATTTTAGTGTTTAAAAAATTAAATTCATTTATACCTGATGGATCACATTGAAGATCTAAATAACATAGGACAGTCATATTGAAGGGAGATGTTTTGTTGATCTCTCTCTCTCTCTCTCTCTCTCTCTCTCTCTCTCTCTTTCTCATGTCCCCCACCTTTTTAAAATGTATCTTTATTGTTTAAAGTATTACAAATGTTACAAGTGTCCCCATTTGTCTTACTTATTGTACAATGTAGGTAATAGTAGCTTTTGTATAAAGGGATACAATGCATGTTCTTCTGATTTTAGGAATGTGTGTACTATAATGGAACTGGAATTAGAACCAAACTCAAATCTGTTTGGTTCTCATTCATATGATTTTTCTGTAACAGATGCCAGCACGGGACGAGTCTTCATGAAAGCCCTCCACCATCATTTCAGCCTTCTTTTATGCTCTAGGTAAGGTAAGGAATTGGAAAGCAGCCTATCAATACAAGTAGTCAATGGGGTCATTGTCCTTGTGCAAAGGAAAAGGGATAAGATTGGTAGTAAGATCGGGGGGGGGGGGGGCTGGGGGGGGAGAAGGGATTACCTTCCTTGTTTTACCTCAGCTGCTTTATCAATAGTTTCATGGCTTCAGATATTATTGTTAGTGGCGTTACCATCATCATGATCGTGCTTTTACCTTCTTTGCTTCCATATACTGTTTAGAAAAATGATAATGATAGGCCTTGTTTATGTACTTCCGTTTTATTTGGGGTGTGTGTGTGTGAATATAACACAGAATATGGATTTTATGCAATGTGTTCAATTATTGTTTGCATTCAGTCATAAGGAAAGTACTTCTTAATTTGCTAATTTGGGGAGGGAAAGCATCCCCGCCTTCCCCCCGCCTCATGCAGATAAATAAATAGAGTAAGAATTGGGCATCCTGAGGAGAACTGTCTCTGTTACTAGGAAATACCTCTTCTTCCCTGGACCTAGAGAGAATGGGAAGAATAGAACAGATTGGGGAAAAGAAAAAGCATGCATACAGAATTATGGGGAAATAATTCCAGATGAGAATATGCTATGAATAACTCGCTCTTCTATAAGTTAGGATAAGGTGTTTTATGCATTTTAAATGAGTTAATGGAAGGTAAATGGTTTGCCTACTCTCTATATGTATGGCTATAAGCATGGATTCTATATTATAAAGTCAGAGGTGAATTAAATTCACAATGTACTACTTGCTAGCTTGTGATATTTGGAAAAATGTTCAGCTGCTGTGAGATGTGTATTTTATCAATTCAAAGTAGATTGCTAATAGATATTAATAGGATTTTCCACATCTGTTAACTTGAAGATTCAGTGAGAAAATATGTGAATTGCTTTTCATAGACTTGGAATATAGCAAGTGCTTAAATATGGTAACCATTAGTAGTAGAAATGATGGTGTGTAAGGGGTTAGTGCCATCGAAGCTCATTAAACTAGTTGTCTCTGTTTGGTTCTTCCATTTGTACGATTATCAGATAGATGGAGAAAATGGTTACTTTTATTTCTTCTCATGTAAAGCTTTCAAAAATTCATTTCCAACATCCCCAAAATGACAGACAACGGTCATTAGCAGGGAGAAGGTAAGTTAAAAAAATTAGTGTGACTTTATTCCTTATTGTGGCTCAATTTTTAAGATAGTTGATTTGTGAATTAAATTATTTCTAAGCATCTCCGGAGCTTAATTTTCTTAAATACAATATGGGAATAGTGATTATATGGCTCAATGTTTCCACAGCTAAAACTTGTACAAAACCTCAATTCATACCGTTTTATTAAAAAGAGAAAAGAGATAAATGAACCATTCAGAACTCACCACCTGTGCACCCTTTTCACTATTTACACTTTCCTCTCCGATCAGGCTCTCAAATGGGATGGCAAAGAGGTAACCAGTTCTTCCCTCTTCATATCATCAGGCCCAGTGAAAAATAAGTTTCCTTTCTCCCTAATGTCAACAGAATTCCCCCAAATATATCTCACTGGCCATTTTGGGCCATTTGCCCACCCATGATCAAAGCAAATCTGATTGGTAGTCATGAGTATATCCCTAGAGCATACTTAAAGTAAGCCTAGCCAAGATATGCCATTCGAAAATGTATAAAAATTAATATTTTAAGCAAATGAGCTCTTAATTCATTTCTAAATGCAAGTGAAATCTGGGAGAGCTAAAGGCATTCATGTCCTATAATCACAGATCATTAATGCTTAGAAATGAGCTGAATCAGATGCCTGGCTTCCTGCTCTACACAGTGCAACTCAGCAGAGCAAGGTCCATTCAGACCATCCAGCTAGGTCTGAAGCTTAATCTCTGTGACCTGTATTATCCATGCGTGATTATTTTTAACTTCTGCTCAGCTATAGAGAGGAGGGATACAACAGGAAGTGAGGACAGCCCAGATGCAATGTACTTCCGTAAGTTGCAATGCCTAACAAGGAGCTAGTGTTCAGCAGGTAATCTGAAATGAAATAAACCCTGTATGAACCAATGGCCAGAGTAACAGCCATGGTATATGGGTGTTGTACCATCAATATTAAATCTAAACACCTCTACCACTACCCTAATTCTTTTTTTTTAAAGGTATTATATGTGTACATAGCTTACCATTGCCCCTCCCCCCAACCTCCCATTCATGCCCTCCCTCCCCAGAGTTCTGTGTTCATTGGTTGTACTTATATTCATGCATACCAGTCCTTCGGTTGTTCTCTTATCTCCCCCCAGGTCTCCCTCCCCTCCCTGCTGTCATTTGACAATCTGCTTGTTTTATGGTGACTATCTCAGAATCACATGAATAGAATCCGCTCCTCATTTGGGAGTCTGCTTGTTTTATGGTGACTATCTCAGGACCACATGAATAGAGTCTGCTCCTCCTCTGGTTCTCACCGCCCCTCCCCCGGGTCCCACTGCTTCCCCGGGGCACACGGCTCACCCAGGGCATAGGGCCCCCTGGGACACCGGGCTCTCCCTGGACACCCGGACCCCTTGGGGCACACAGCTCACCCAGGGCACATGTTCCCCTAATTCTTTTCCAGTTGACAAAAGTCTTCTACCAGAAGTCAGCTTTTAGATGACCTGCTGCTTATTTTGATAAGTTAGCACGCATTGTGACATGTAGCATTTGAAAACTGTCTTTGGCATGCGAATGTGGTTCTCAGTGATGGTAGGCATGCTGTCCTCTCCCTGTGCAGAAAGCAAAGGAGTACCTGGGGCTGTGTGCAACTGTAGTTGAACTGAAAGCATTCAAGCTCAGAGACAGGCTTTGTTGATAGCCCCATATCGGCTCTCCAGAAATGTGAAAATATTAATTTGAGGAAAACCTCTTTTGTTCTCAGACTTCTGATCTGTACTCGGGAGGTCAACCACAAGAACTCTAGGATTCTTTTATAATGCAAAAGATTGAATGAGGAAGCAAAAAGCTCCCCTCTCCCCAGAGACCCCTGGGATAGGATGCTTGGCTTTGAAACATGCCTCACTGCTCAACGTGCATGACAGAGAGGATAAAAGCCAGGCTGATAGGAAACGCATCCATACATCTCTTCTTAGCCACTGAAGCTTCGAAAAGACTCTGACTGCCTGGTAACCGTTTGTTAAATATTCCCCTATAGCCGGCTGTCATCTCATTATCGATAATCCCAGTGACATAGATGGTATTCATTCTCCTCATTATTCGAATCCCTCCTTCCCAGCCACCAGAGCAATAACTGGATCCAGGAGCCTGAGGGATCTTTTCTTTTTTCCTTTCAACTCCTGCTAATTTCCCTCTGATAATTGACTTCAAAAGGGAGCAGGGGCAACAGAACTTTTTTTTTTTTAAGAAAAATCAGTTGACTTTCTAATGACTTCCTGTTGCAGAGGGTCCCCTTAGGTTTAGAACACACTTGGCATCCCTTTATCCAGCAGCCTATGTTGAGATTTGTAGTAACACTTGAAACAGGATCAGGTGCAACAAACTGTCTTCTACCCACTGATGGGAATTGGACCCAGAGCCGGGTGATCTGTGGAAGGGCTGGTGTGGGGAGGGCATGGGAGCAGCGTGCTGTGCCTATAGAGTCACCTGTCCCCTCCTACCCCCCCCCAAAAAAAAACACACACAAAAAAACGCATCTGTCTCCTGAAATTATCTGATCAAGGGGAAATTGGTGACATTTAGTGTTCATAAATAATGTAAGCACCCCGTTTGCGGTTGGCAGCTTTGTAGCGCTGGCTGTCAGCATCATTTCAGTATCACCCATCTCATCTCAAGACTTGGTTGGTATTGTTTCCTTTTTAAAAGAGAATGGCAAAATGAAAGAGATAAGCAGCCCATGGCGGCTTTTGTTGGGAAAATCCCCAGGGCAGATAGAAAAGATGAAGGCGGGGTGGGGGGGGGTGGTTGCTGGAAAAAGCTAGATTCTCAGGAGGCCTCTGCTTATTAATGGCATGGTAATGAGTCCACTGGTGCCCAGCCGGAGCTATCTGATCTAATAAAAGGGATATTTGTCACTCTTGTAAAGAATGAAAGGGGGACAGAAATGCATAATAATGTTATCACTTGTTTGTAGACAGTGAATGATTGTATCTCAAACTGAACACAGGTGGCAGAGATTGTTTAAAAATAAAAAAAAAAAGCCTCCTGGCATTCAGACCACAAAGAGGTACCTCCCATAGTGTCCCACATTAAGCGCCAAGTAGAATAACCATAGCATTATTGCGTCTTTCTTATTCATTAGCGTTTTAAAATGGGAAGCCCTCTTTCTCTGTTTAAATGGAGGCTCATTCCAATGGAATGTAAATAGGGATCAGCATATTAAAAGTCCTACTTGTGCCTTGCTTTTCCTGGAATATTCATACATGCAAAGGAGAGCAGTTAGTGCAATGATGAAATGCAAGCATGTTTCAAAGCCCCAGACCATAAGACAGACAGGGAGATTTTGTTGTAGTTGTTATGAAAAAGTCACTAAAAAGCAATGGCCTCACCCGATGTGCTAATTTCCTAGTTCTAAAAGTGTTTGGAAACAGATATTCAAATCCTAGCAGTGGCTATCAAAGAAATACAATCCAACTTAAAGCGTGTGGTTCTTTCAGGACACTGATGATTTTCAAAATGAAATGTGGAATTTCTACCACCACCATCTGGGAAGCTTTGGAAATGTGGATTCCTCTTAGGCTAAGCAGAAGCTGAGGAAAACAATTTCCTAGTTAAAGATCACTTTATCCTAAAGGAAAAATGTATTTGTTATACACTCAACAGTTTTGTATTGCAATATTAATATTATTATTATCATTATTATTATTATTACAAGAGCCCCGGTGCATGGATTTGGATTTGTGCACCAGTGGGTCCCTCAGCCTGGCCTGTGCTTCCTCACCATCCGGGACACCTCGGGGGATGTTGGATTGACAGTTTCAGCTGATCCCCGCAGGCCCAGTGGGGATCTGGCTGAAACCTGCAGTTCATAGAAGCCTGCTGCTCCCGCTAATCCTGACCCTGCTGTGCCTGCCACGGGCTTGCACCCAGTCAGTCCTCTTTGGGAGAGGCTCCTGCAGCCACAGTAGCACTCGCCAGCTGTGAGCCCTGAGTCTGGCACCCCTTGGTCAACTGAGCGGCACCCCCACTGTGGGAGCACACTAACCCTCAGGGGGAAGCTCCTGTGTTGAGCATCTTCCCCCTGGTGGTCAATGTGCATCATAGCGACTGGTTGTTTGGTTGTTTACACTTTTATATATAGTTTATTATTATTAATTATTATTATTTTATTAACCATGACCTGAGGATATTTTTCCCATTGATTCTCAGAGAGGACAGAAGGTAGAGAAAGAGACTCACAGAAAAAATATCAGTGTGAGAGAGAGAAACATCAATTGGTTGCCTCCCACAGGAGCTTTAACCAGGGCCAGGGATTGAGCCTGCAACTGAGGTACATGCCCTTAACCAGAATCAAACCTGGGACCCTTCAGTCCTCAGGCCGGTGCTCTGCCTACTGAGCCCAATGGCAAGAGCTGCATTGCAACTTTATGTTGCTGAAGGGGACCTGAACACTTAGAATTCCCAATATTCGTTGGGGAGAAAAAGAGTGAGACACTCGCTATGAACCCTCCTCATAGAAGTTCAGAATTTCTGGACTAATTTGAAACTAATGGAAACCTTCCATCTCCGAGCAAGCCATTCATCCCAAGATCCTTGGTGATTGGATGACAGAGTAGATAGGAGGAGAAAAAGACCTCTTTACAAAGGAGTTAGAGTGAAAGTTACAAACAGTGATCAGGAAAGGGAGATGTACTCTCTCTCCAAAAGCACAAACACCCCATCCAGTGAACACAAGGCTCAGATAGGGAACATGTCAAGCTTGGACTTCATGGTGTTGTAGGAATCTCTCTCTCCAAAGAGTGTGTCATGGCCCAAATACAGAGGTGTGCCATGTCTCCAATTTTCATTAGGAGGTGATGCCCACTGTGTGGGTGGCTTAGAGATTAGTGAGTGTTATAAGGAACATGGGCCGGGGAAAAATGTGTGGCCTACACCACCATTAAGATTGTAGGCAACTTGGATAATACTCAATAACTACTCTCTAACTGCTACTGTTCCAAGTGGAATATAAAGCTCATCATCCAAATGTCAGAAACTCTCCACTCTTGCAAAGAGGTCAAAGGGAAGGGATTAAGCAAAAAGAAATAAAGTGAGAAAACACTCCTAAACACAGAGGCAGCATGGTGATTACTAGAGGGGAAAGGAACTTGAGGAGATAGAATACTGTAAAGAGGAATGGTAAACAGTGATGGAAAGAGACTTGACTTGGGATGGCAAACACAATGCAATGTATAAATGATGGATTATAAAATTGTACACCTGAAACTATACAATTATATTAACCAGTGTCGCAAAAATAATTTTTTTAAAAATAAGAAAAGACAAGCTGGAAAGTATTTCACTGTAAAGGCCAATGAAATGGAAGTTCCTCTTGGTTTGTAGACAGCATCAGAGTCTGGTACTGAGGCAGAGCAGTCACTGCAGACTGCTGCTGGGAGCCCCTGTGATGGGTCAGCCCCTGAGTCTGCGAGCTCCTCCTCCGCCTCCCCTATGCAGTTCTGTGTGTTGGTTTCAGTGAGTAGTTGTGTATGTACATTGCCAATTAGGTTATGATTTTGTGGCTGGAAACATAACAACCATTTAAAGTTACCGAATTACGGTAAGTGCTGTTGGGTTGTGTCACTTGGTCTTCTGTCCTGGGTTGTAGGTGCTGTGAGGCCCCAAACAGCATGAGCATTATGTAAGAAATGCCTGTATTCCATCAGGACTCTCCCCAAAAACAGAGCGAATGGGAGATGTTTCCTAGAAAAAAAGATGATTACATATTACACCATTTCTTTTATCAGAGTTTCTGTGGGTCAGACACCATTGAACTGTGTCCTTGGTGTCCGTCTTTCACAATGATGCCATAAACATTTCAAACCAAGGATCAACTGAGGAAGGGATCACCCACCCTCACCCAAGTGCCTGTTGGCAGGATTATTGTCTTTGTGGATTGAGTCTGAGGGTCTCAGTTCCTCCCAATCTGTTGGTCACAGGCTTCCTTCAGTTCCTTGTCATGAGGGTCACTACATTATTCATCCCATCAGAACAAGAAGAGCCAGAGAGAGAGAGAGAGTTCCAGCAACACACAATTCAGTCTCTTTTTTTTTTTTTAACCTGGGCACGAAAGAGACAGCTCATTACTCTTGTCTTATTCCATTAGATTGAAACCTTTTGCTAAATCCAACATCTACTTGGCAGGTGGGAAGGGATTAGGCAAAGTGAATGCCAGGAGACAGGCCTTACTGGGAGTCCTGTCAGAAGTTTTCCATCATATCCTCAATATCTAAAAAAGAGTTTTAATCAGAATTTTTACTCACAAAATATAAGCTAAACAGGAAGGGCAGCGGTTCCTTCAAAAAGAAATGGTATGCCTATGAAGCCCAAATCTAATATTCCCAGTGAGCTGGGGTGAGGTCCATATATCTTTTTAAAAGTCCTGTGTACTGTTACTTTGACACCGAGCAAGTCCTATCTATACTCCTGTAAGTCAGACATGTTTGTTATCTGCACATTTACCACTGAGGCATCCAGGAGGCATCTCCGCTATGACTAATTCATCACAGGAACAGTCATTTCTGTGAAGCATAACACTTACTCAACAATGGCTTGCAAGCTTGTTGCATTCCAGAAGATGTATTATATTTGGTACCCAAACAATGCATAATTCAAGCTCTATACCTGGTGTCCAAAGCAGGTATTATTCCCAAGTTATAAAGACACAGATATTGAAATAGTTTAGTCAGGTCTAAAATGTTGGCTGAAGCCAAGACTCTCCACACGTTGCTCTATGTGAATTTCTCTTTATTGATATTTGGCTGTGGTCATACAAAATGTTAGCATTGGGGGGAAAGGGTAAAGGGTATATAGAAAATGTTTGTACTATTTCTGCAACGTTTTGGAAGTCTGAGATCATTTCAATATGAAAAGTTAAAAAATACAAATAAAATAAAATAAAATAAAATACAACCCCCTTCCTCATCATAATGAGGCTTGACTGTGGTCTCCCTATGGAATCTTATATAATAAAACCCTAATATGCAAATCGACTGAACAGCAGAATGAGCTGGTTGCTATGATGCTCGCAGACCATAGTGGGCAGATGTTCAATGCAGGAGCTGCCCCCTGGTGGTCAGTGTGCTCCCACAGGTGGAGTGCCACTCAGCCAGAAGCCACACCCACTGCTGGCAAGTGCAGTGGCAGTGGTGGGAGCCTCTCCTGCCTCTGCAGCAGTGCTCAGGACCCTTAGGGGGATATCTGACTGCTGGCTTAGGACCACTCCCTGTGGCAGGCCTAAGCCAGCAGTTGGACATCCCCCGAGGGGGGTCCCAGAATGCGAGAGGGCACAGGCCAGGCTGAGGGTCCCTCACCCAAGTGCACGAATGTCGTGCACTGGGCCTCTAGTAAAGGATAAGGATTTGAGCCTGGCTCAGAGACGCAGTGTGGAAGGCTCTGCAGACTTTCTGTCCCATCCTCACAAAGGCCACTCTCCACCCCTTCCTAGTTACTTGTGGCTGCTATAATATGCCAGACATCTTTGCTACCGTGCTGTTTCTTCCAGGCCAACATTTCTTCTCCACCATGACAATGGTACAATCTCCTACTCATCTGTCAAACCACAGATCTTATTCCTCGCACCCCAGAAAATTCTTCCTGAACATTCCAGGAGTGATTAAGCACTTGCTATGGGATTTCTTTTACAACTTGCACTTCCTTTCATTTAGAGTCTATATCTGACATCAGTGTTTGTAATCATGCTTGGCTTCCAAACTTTATAATTATAACTAAGGCAAAGACCATTCTCTGATTTTTCTCCCCTCAGGCACACAATTCCTGAAGCACATGACATGCTTCATAAATCTCCTAATGAATGGGCTTCAAGGTGCCAATTAATAAAAAGAAGTTTGAACTTAGTGGGGATGTTTATTATTTTCTCTATATCTAGGCTTTATGCATGTTACTAACTCACCAAATGACTCTGTGAGGTAGATGCCATAGCAATCTACTTTTTACAGATGAAATCATATAATTAAAAAAAGACTGAATTGAGGATTTGAACCTCCATTGTCTGATAAGAGACGGTTACCCTAAATCGTACTTCCATCTATGAAATCATCTGTAATTAAACCTTTAATTTTCATGCTCCTGCAATTGGTTAGAGCCACACAACAGTCACATATCATGCCTTCAGCGGATCACGTTTTTTAGAAAGAACAAAATAATTGTCTGTTGTTTTTTTAAGCTGACCACATAAAGATCTATTTAGAATTCTATCAAGAAAAACGAAGGTCTTGGGCATAAAACATGCACTCTTATTCTTAATATTGATAAAAAATGGTTGTTTTGCTTGGTCTTTTCCGTCACCAGATCTGCCCATTAATTTTTTTTCCCAAAGCTCTTAGCATCCACGGGTAACCTTAAATGAATGACATTTTCAAGAGCTCTATATTCTAGGCCTCAGGATCAGATGTTGCCATTTTCAGAGACAGCTGTAGCTCCACTCACAAAAGGCCAAGTATCTTATAAAAGAAGGAGTGGTGGGGAAGTAAGCTGTACAAAGCCATATGCCTGATACTTTTCAGGTGCAATAGGAACAGGCCCTATCCAGGCACCTGTCTGGGTTGCCGGCTGCTTATGTGCCGGTCCTCCTCTAAAAATCCTTTTGCTTCCATTCCTTTATTGAGATTTTCCTGGGCATGAGGTAAATGTGTTGAGAACTGGGCTTATAAGCATAATGTGACAGTTTGCTCTTTGTCCCCAGGACACTTACATTCCTGTGGCAGAGCTTACATTCTACCCAATTCGGTCATTCCAGAAACTTATCTCTGTGCTCTTAATTGCAGGAAAGTTAGTATTACATTTTTTGTTGTTGTTGTTGATTTTTTTCTTCTGTCTCTTCCATTAGTTTCATATGGATGGGAGCACCTGTTCTAGCTGTTCAGTTTAATCTCCCCATCGCATCTTCAGCACGGGGTTCTGCACCATTTCTTGATCCTATTCTGTGCCCCTCAGTGGTAGGCAGGAGCAGGCTGTGAGGTTTATTTCCAGTGTTCAACTGTTCCACATGTGCACAACACCACACACACACACACACACACACACACACACACACACGTGGTTCTAGCTTTATAAACCCAAGAGGATGAAAGGATGAAGCTGGTTTTTATTATCAGGGCATAACTTTGGGTTTTAGCTAAAGATTTTGGGGAGATGCTTTAAAAACAGAACAAATATGCATTTTTCTTATTAACTCTATGTTTCTGGACAATATTATCTCACCATCTTATGTCCTATGAACTTGAATATCAAGTAACGTTGCAATGAGGAAAGTTGTTCCTCCCACTTGTACTTGCAAAGAGACAACATACTGAGTGGCCGGTTTCCGGGTCTGGAGCAGTCAATCACATGATCAATTCAGTAGTAACTCTTCAGTCCTGATGGGACTTATCATTTGAGACCCATCTCCTCAGACCCCTTTCCCTGTGTGCATGCAAAGCATGCATGGAATGGCATTGGCCAGTATACAGCAATGTCAGTGGGGAGGGGATGTGTCCACCAAGGGTTCATGTACAGGGATGAAATCAAGTCCTATTACAGGCCACAGTTTTATGGCCATTTGATAGGAATTAGATAAGGATTCAGTGCCATCAAAGAGAAATCCTTCTGGGAGCAAGGATGGTTATTACTATATCCCATGCCAATATTCCACGTGAATTTTTAAGTACTATTAGAAAAGAACCATGTGCTCAGAGTAAATGTAAATATGCATGAAATAACTACAAGTATAGGTTCAGCTTGCACCCTGGAGCTTAAGGGGTAGTGTAAGAGACAGATGATGATAGATAAGTAAACAAGAAGACTATGACATTTACTGTGAATGGAAGAACTAAGGGTCTAACTGAATTTTCAGAAGATCTATAGATGGGGTGATATGGGGTGGGAAGCACATGTAAACTGACACATCATTGGTGAGATCCAGTTGGATAATATCATGCCAATCTGAGAGTAAAGTGTGTGCTAAGGTTATGTGGTAAGAAAGAAAGATTGTGACCGGCCTTTGGAAGTGGAAGGAGGTGAGTGTATATATGTTTAGTGAGCAAATCAGTGGGTGGGTGTGATGAAAGGTCAGAGAGACCAAAAAGAGCCATTTCTTCAGGGTCATACCTTTGACCCAATGAAGAGCTCTAGATCCATGTCAAGTTCATTAGCCTTTCCTGTCACCCAGTATGTGGTTTGAAGTATTTTTCCAGATAACAATGAGGTACATCCAGAACTTTAAGAGGGTTTTAAAAATTGGGCTTCCTTATTCATGATGGGAGGAGCAAGATGCAGTGTACACATTATTTTGGAGAGGATGTCCAGGCATCCTCCAGACCATTATACACCTAATTTTCTTACTAATGTAGTGGAACCCTGAATTTTCATAGGATTTATATGTCTTTCACTAGACAGACCATGTCTCTCTAAGCCAGCCATGGGCAAACTACGGCCCGCGGGCCAGATCCGGCCTGTTCGGTTGTTCTATCTGGCCCGTGGAGCCGAAAGAGCGGAGGGTTCTTTTGCTCTCCCCTCCGCTCCTTCACCGGCAGCCCAAGATGAGAGTACCAGCATGGTCAGGTTGCTTTTGTTCCGGCCCTCCAGTCCAGTTTAAGAACCCTTTGTGGCCCTTGAGTCAAAAAGTTTGTCCACCCCTGTTCTAAGCCTTTCAATGTGCTATCCATTTCTTGCTCTCTGCTTTGATTAGCATGACATGATCAATATATTGGTTTAGTATATTGCAGGATGCTTCTTTCACACATGTGGCCTCCTTTTAAATAAGTTTCATATATAAAAATTGGCTCATCTATGGAACCTGGACAAATAATAATGCCTCTTATTGGAGCAACCTTGTTCCTATTTTTGATCCTCCATTCCTTGACTTTTGTGTTTTGTTTGTTTGGTCAAGTTTTCTTTTGGTTATATAGACATGGTAACTATCATCAGTGTTGCTACTAGGAACACTGTGTTTTGTCACTCTTGTATTTGACTATCTGTCAATCACCTATGCTCCTCTAGATGCCACATCAACCTTGTTTCTCATTACAGTTATTGAGTCTGGGCTTTTTCTGGTTCCCTACCCTCTTATCCTTTGTTACCATGGAACCAGTTATGCATTTGAGTTTCTTACTATGTCTTGGCCTATAGAGGGTAAATGCTTAGTGATGATGGTTAAACATTTGCTTTGTTAAATGGTGTGTCCTTCAAGCCCCAATTAGAGCCTTTCTTTAAAAAAAAGTCATTTAAAATTAATTATTGATAATTAGTATTTAAATATATCTCATAAACGTATGTCCAGATGCATGCACACATACACATACATACAATCACAAGAAGAAGCCTCCCTTGCCCACTGCAGTCTAGGAAGACTCTACGTAATTATAGTAAGCCCTGTAGAAAGTGACCATTACACATTTTAAGAACTGGTGTTGAAATACATATTGATGATAATATAGACATGGATATCTGGGAATTGGTAGCTTTATATGAATCTAATATAATATTTGATAGATAGATAGCTATTTAGATGATATAGATATAGTTGTAATGCTAAGTATGAGGAGAAAATAGCAGATATCTTGGGAGATGGATTGGAGCCATATTGGATTTTACCCTGTAAGTGGCAGGAGCCCTTGAAAGGTTTTAAGCAGTGAAGAGATGCAGTTGATTTGTACTCCAGAATAAAGTAGGATGGAGGGATGGAGTGGCAGGTATTCTAATTGAGCAATAATAAGATTTTGGAACACTGCTCCCACTCCAGGGATTATTCTTCACTGGTAAGTGAGACACAGCATACAGACAAGGTTCAGAGCGTTAGAAAGGTCTCACCCACCACTGAACCCATTTGAGAACTTAGAAATCTGGAGGTGGCCAGCAGCAGGCATCCAGAAGGAGAATCCTGGCGGAGCTTCATTTCACAGGGACTTTGTAATCACGACAGGGTGGGTGTGGCGAGAGCACAACTGCAACGCTAATGGTGCAGGTGGAGAACTTCCGGGGCTGGTTTCACATACACTCATCCCCACCTCAAAGGCACTGTCTGCTACATGGACATGGTGGACGCCAGCACTTCCCCTGGGGGCATGGGGCTTGGCTCCTAAAAACTAAGCAGGCTAATCTAGGAAATAACTACAAATTCACAAATAAGTGCTGATATTATGTAGATTGATACACTCATTTCAGACACTTGAGGATATGTAAAATTTATTTTTGGAGGGGGGGTGATTTTTAAAGAACAGTTCCAGCAGCTTGATTTAATGATCTAGTTTTTGAGTTTCAAATGAAGAACAGCTTCAGAGAACCATTTCCCTTTCAAGAGAAAGATTAAATAATCTTAAAGTCGTCTGCTGTGCAGTTTATGTTTGCATTTTTTATCTAATCAGCCAAACAAATATAATTAATTCAGACAGTTGCCTCTGTGGTTTTGGTGCCTGGTAGGAGCTATATCATTACAAATGCAAATGCATTCCTCAAATAATGGGAATGTCATTATCATCCCTTATTCACTTATGTGGCCACATAGGAAACTGAAATACCATCTACTAGGGAAGTTACTTTTATAAACCGTGCAGGGAGCATTATGTCCTATGCCTGAGCAGGATATCATATCTACCATGTTTCCCAGAAAATAAGACCTACTTACAGGGTTCCTTCTGAGTGAAATATAAGGCACGCCACCCCCCCCCCCCCGAAAATAAGGCCCCCAGGCTCTGTCTCAGAATGAAAATTAATTTACCTTAAACTGGTTGCTAGGGCCGCCCCAACTGGCTTCTAGCAACCAGTGATGTGACTCGGAGTCCTGACATCACTGCTGTGTGAATGGAGAGAAATCAGCCTGGAAACTTTGTGAAACCTAAACTGCAAGAAGTTGTGACTTGGGTGAAGAATTCATGGGAGGAAATCACTGACAGTTGCATTGCAAATGCACTGCGAGCAGGCTACCTTGACAAGAAGTACTCATTTAAAGACAGTGCTTTTGCTAAACATGAGAGATTTGGTCCACTGATTCTGAAAGAAATGGAGTCACAAGAAATTCACCAGGAAATTCAGGAATCAGATTGTTATGATGATGTTCCAGAAGATGATGACATGATTTTCATTGAATAAATGAGTAAATTCTTAATACTACAGGATTCACAGTTTGTCTGGTTTGTGTTGACAACTACCATACTACCGTACCGTATACAGGTAATGGATTTCCTTTATTTTCATTTAACAATAAATGTGTACCATATTCTTCTTCATGGAAAAATAAGACATCCCCTGAAAATAAGACCTAGCGCATCTTTGGGAGCAAAAATTAATATAAGACACTGCCTGATTTTTGGGGAAACAGGGTAGCTGTGACTTTCTCTAGCATCCCTATGTCCCTGTTGGACATGCAGGTGGGGGTGTGTTGTAGACAGGGTGCTGGCCCTGGAGTTTTCCCTCAGCTGCAGATTTATTTCTCCTTCTGGCTCCGAGTCCTTGAGACACATTCTTAAACACCTCTGAGCCTTAGTTCTTCAGCAGTTGCAAGAACACTGATTATTTCTGCCCTGCTCTCCTCAAAGGGCAATTTTAAGGATCAAGTAAAATGATAGCAGTATGTAAGGTGATTGTGATTCATTACCCGTGTCCTTATGCATGTGTGTGTGCTTGTCTGTGATCTCTCACTTTGGACGTGGCCCAGTTCTCACAAGCAGATTTTCTGCTGTCCTCACAGCAAAGATTAGGGTATCTTTCTCCATTTTTTTCATAGCTTCTAAGCTATGCCCAATTTTTCTCTTTGGAATCCCCTTCTGGATACTTTTTTGCTGCTGTTTTCTCTCCATGTTATTTGGATTTAGCTTGCTCCTGGGGAACACTCCCGCCTTGCTTGTGTGACTTCCCTGATACCGCAGTCACTTGCCTGTGATCATGAGCCTCTACAAATCACCTCCCTTCTTCCTTCAGGGTCAAATGGAAATCGATATTGTCACTATCTCTCCAGTTCTAGTCACTCATCATTCTGGAATCTGCCCTCGTGTCTTTGTAAAAATTGTTCTGTAGTCAGAAGCCTATGGTGTGTGTCATCCTAGCTCATCTGTCCTCTGCATGCAATATAGCTGACCAGTTCCTACCAGCAGAAAGCTGTAGGTAAAAAGTCTTTGTAGTAAACACTGGTGTAGACAGTATTGTTTTAAGCAGGCAGCATATAATTTAGGACACTAGGAAGAATTAAAAATGAATAGTCATTATTCTTATCTCTTAATATTTAAAACATAATTTACTCATGACCTTTATAGCTGCTATATTCTCATATTGTTTTTATATTTCACTTGAAACACCTAAGAATAAGTATGAAATGTGAAAAATTTAAGATATTTCTAAAATACTTTTTTTGTTTCAAATGCAATATTTGGGGGGGGGGAGGCTATATGACTTCCAACGGTAAAATAAACTCTTATTTAGTAAGAAGAAACTCAAAAAAACTACTGAGAGATTAACGTAAATTAATAAATTATACTTTAGAATTAGAGAAACCTCTATTTGATTTCTCATTTTTCTATTTCAAAGCTCAAAAACTGAGTGAGCTACATAATCTTTCTAAGCTTCAATTCTGTTTTCTATTAAGGGGAAATGATTATCATTATCATGCATTAACATGAAAATTCAATCAGAGAATGCTTAACTAGTCTTTAGTATAGCCTTCTCAGTAGAGCAGGCTAACATTAATGAAATTATACTTAAAAAAACAAGAAGAATATAGCAACTATTCAAGCTCTCCCGATGGTAAGGTGTACTATACCTCCGACGATCTGAATGGGGGACACTGCTTCCTTAGGCAATGTATTTTTAAATATCTCACCTGTTACTTTTTTTAAAAACAAATTTATGCCACTAAAAGACTTTTAACAAATAAAACAGAACCTTTATATTTCACATAAATATGTGCATTGCTATTTGCCATTCTCATGACTAAGAGTAGGTTCAGTCTTTAAAAGCCACTTTGTCATATATAACAGACAAGAACTTTTCCTCAGAAAATCCAATAATAGCATTTGGTGTATTTTATTTCTGTCTGGGTCTGCTACAAGAAGCACAATTCAAAGGAAGTATGCTCTGGATGGCCATATAAGCATAGAACCGAGAGGGAGCCCACAAGAAGCAAAGAGACAAGTTGGAAGATGCTTTTAGGAGATGCAGAAATAGCTGAAGAGGTCCATGGCACCCATTGGCGGCCATAATGATGGAGAGTTGAGGGCAGGTTTGCAAAGGCTGATGAAGTGGACTCAGAGTAATTTGTTCACCTATTTATTTTCTGTCTGCAGTTGGAACAACATGAATGGGTAGATGGTGGGTGAATGAGTAAATGGTGGTTTTGATTAAACACAGGGGATGCAGGAGGAGGCCTGCATGTGGGAGAAAGAGTACAAATAAATCCTGGATTGGGTTATTTTAAAGTTCATGATTGACCCTGATTGAACATTGGGGAGTAATTATTTCATGTTCAGAAATAAAATACACCAAATGCTATTATTGGATTTTCTGAGGAAAAGTTCTTGTCTGTTATATATGACAAAGTGGCTTTTAAAGACTGAACCTACTCTTAGTCATGAGAATGCCAAATAGCAATGCACATAGTTCTAGTAGCTCTAGAACTAAGGAGAAAGAGCTGAGGTAGAATAAAATGTGAGTGATTAGACTACGTACTGTATAATCATATGTGTGCTGTATATTGATACTTTGGTTTAGAGCTTTGCCTTAATTTGTATACGGTGTGTCCTAATACAGATGATCAACTCTCAAATCTGTCCACTAGATTAGACCTTACACTTTATAAAGTAAACATACGACTTCTTAAAATATATTCAGAATAGCAAAGGAGAGTGAAGAGATGCTTGAGGGAGTTTGGAAGAATAAACTAAATTGGTGGACAGCAAATTGAAATCTCTATCATAATAAAATTATGTAAGACATACATTTGTCATCATAACATACAAAGTGATTTAAGTTACTGCCAGAATTATTGAAGCCCATAACTGGTTTTTCAATTAAAATTAACATAGAAATACATGCCATATTTTAAAAGTCATGGGCATAGGTCAGAAAACTTTTTGACTACCACTAGCTCATAGGAGGACTAGAGTCTTGCTGATTTCACTTTGTCACATGCACATATTTTAGAAATAACACAAAATGCATGCACTGGATACTCACCCACTCATACCACCCTATATTGATGAAATAATTACTCCTGCATATCCTCTCCTGAGATTCATGTTACTATTCATTTCAATATCGTGTTCCTACAATTTGAAATTTTGTATTTAGAATTTTTCTCATATAAAATTGCATGGTAACTTTTATTTTCCTTGATGTCAAGCCATTATGTTGATTTGTGGTTAGATACTTTTTCAATCATGTGCCTTATGTTGGACATTTAATTTGTCTTTTGTCTTTCACAGCCATGAGCAAAACTGGGATTTAGACTTCATCAAACCAGTGCCAGGCTAAATGTAACTGAGCTATTTATGAATCTGCTATGTATTGTAATACACTGAGCTCTCACAATGAAGCCCTAAGCAAAGGTTTCTGAATCATGGTAGTAAAGAAAAAATATAAGCTTTGGGAGAGTTTCCCCAATATTAATGATAATAAACGACAGGAAGGGGATTTTTTCCCGAGTCGAGCAGCAACCAAGCAGATCGTGTGGGTAGGCTAGTGCAATAACTGCTAGATATACTGAAAAAACTGAATTCCAACAAAATGAACTTCTGCTTATAAGTACTACACACACATGCTTGGCAGTGGTTTGCTTAATGTGTGCTTTTTCTTGAACGTGGGGAAATGATATATATTAACTGCACACATATATCTGCGAACTGCCTTTCTACCCAGATATAGTTGCATATATTTTATCTCTTTATTGAATCACCGAGTTTATAGCTCCAGAGACAAAGAAGGACTTTAAATATATATATACTTTTTATTGATTTCAGGAAGGGAGAGGGAGAGAGGTAGAAACATCAATGATGAGAATCATTGACCTGCTGTCTCGTACACACCCATCACTGGGGATCATGCCTGCAATCATGAGCAGGAAACAATCTGTGACATCTGTTTCATAAGTCAACGTTTAACCACTGAGCCAGAAAGGCTGGGTAGGAGTTTGTTTTTCTGAAGCTGTGATGTAATGAGTATCAATTTCTTACCAGTGAGGTCTTATACACAGAAACTCATTATGGAGAAAATGACCATCATGCTGCAATTAGAACAATAACACCTCACCCAAGTTCACATCCTGAGTATCAGCGGAAGCATTGGAAAACAGGCCCACGAACCAAATCCAGACTTCACCAAGCACATCTATAAACATGAGCATCGTGATGAAATCAAATTAAAAGAACACTCTACTTATATGAATATTTGAGCTCTCTTTACTGAAGCTTTTAAAGTTTACTGGAATCCGTGAAGGACTAATTAGTGCAGAGTGTAAGTGCAGCCCTTTAAGAAAGTAAACTTGATCCCATTACCATGTCAAGTGGGTTAGACTAGAAGCACTCCCCCCAGAGGCGAGCTCACCATCTCATTAGTTCTCTCCTATATGCATATGTTTACTGGCGGGGAGCTGGGAGGCAGAGCGGGAAGAGGCGATGCATAATTAGGCTCATGACTCCCAAATTGCTGTTTCTGGGGGGCCCTTCCTGATGGGCTTTCCCTGTCTCTGCCTCTGTGTTTGTCTTTTGTCATCTGAGCAGTCGGGCACGCTAAGCCCACTCTGGTACTTGCTTTCCAAGGATGGCATGTGAAGTGAGATGCTTCCATTCCTTTCAAGAACCCCGCTTCCTCAAGAAATGCATAGATATTCACCCTGTTAGATGACAAGGGAGGATGGACTCCTGTCTCCCCTTCCTCCCCTCCCTCCCCTCCCATGGGCAGTACCACACTAGATATTAATCAGAAGCAAGAAGCTTAAGTATTCCATAACCATATGAAACGTTTAAGAAATGTAGTTGCCTGGCTGGCATGGCTCAGTGGTTGGTTTTTGGACTAGGAACCTGGAGCTCATTGTTCGATTACAGGTCAGGGCACATGCTAAGGTTGTGGGCTTGATCCCTCCTGTGGGGCATATAAGAGCCAGCCAATCAAGGATTCTTTCTCATCATAGATCTTTCTTTTTTTAATTATTGGTTTTTAAAGAGAGAGGAAGTGAGAGGGATAGAGATAGAAGCAGTGATGAGAGGAAAACATCACCCATCAGCTGCCTCCTGCATGCCCCCTGGGGACCAAGGCCACAATGCAGTCATGTACCCTAACCAGAATCAAACAAGTGACCTCTTGGTTAAGGGGTTGATGCTCAACCACTGAGCCACAAGGGCCAAGCACATCATTGATGTCTATATCTCTCTCCCTCTTCCTCTGAAGTCAATAAAAATATACTTTAAAAAAGGGAAATATATTAAGGACACAAAGAACACTCTCAGTGTATGTGTGAGTGTGTCTAGTAGAGAGTTGCCCCGGGGACAAGTGTGCAAGACGAGTCCCAATGTGACTGAGCAAGGACACAGTAGTTGCAGGCATCACATTAGGATATCAAATATTCAACCCAGAGCAGTGACGGAACCCAGCTGAGAGAAAGAGTTGTTAATGGTATGTGAAGGCAAGCATTTTACCTATCAACTTTCCTCATCCCAGAAAATTGAGAAAATATATGAGAAAAGTGACTAGTGAAACATAGCAATGCGGGGAAGTTTCCTTAGGGTAGCAATCATTGGTGAGAGGGGAAAGCAAATGTGAATTGGTTGACCTTTGGGCTGAGCTGTAGCAGCAAATTCAAAAGAAGGGACTTAGGCACTTAATGCCAAGATGGAGAATAACTCCAAGGTAATGTAAGCAGCTGGGGGAAATAAAGAGGTTGCTGAAGACTATAAAAACAGAAAATATTTTCTATGAGTTTATCATACAATGCATACATAGAATTTATGTGGGCCCAATTATAAGATAAATCAATGAGAGATGAATCAAATATATGGGGAAATGTGTCAGGTTCACGGATGGTTCACCTTAATAAAAAGTTTTAGTTTATCCAAAGTAAAACTATAAATGCTATTCCAGTATAAAGTGCTAGCATACATTTTCAGACAGCTTGAATACATTGATTCTAAATTTTATGTAAAAGAAAATACATTAATAGCCAAAACCGGTTTGGCTCAGTGGATAGAGCATCGGTCTGTGGACTGAAAGGTCCCAGGTTCGATTCAGTTCAAGGGCATGTACATTGGTTGCGGGCATATCCCCAGTAGGGGGTGTGCAAGAGGCAGCTGATTGATGATTCTCTCTCATCGATGTTTCTACCACTCTATCCCTCTCTCTTCCTATCTGTAAAAAATCAATAAAATATATTTTTAAAAAGAAAATACATTAATAAATGGGTAAGACAAACTTAGAAAATAATATTTTGGAGTAATTTACAGTGTGAGATAGGCTCCATTGATCTCCTAAGATTGATGCCCCACCCTTCCCCATCTTTTTTTTTTTTTTTTTTTTTTTGCCTTGGATGCTAAACTGAATGGAGCAAATCAAACAGATTTCCTGGTAATCTGGCTGCTTCCACTTTGTCCATGGGAAGCACTGGTAGGCAGACCTACTTGCTCTCTACGGAAGGCCCAAGCGCCTTGTTTACAGCTCTGGCTAACAGATAGAGCCAAGTGAACCCTTTAAGTGGCTCCATGGTATGACTATGTTCGTGTACTGTAAGGTTTATCTCATCTTGTTGTGGTTTTTCTGTCTTCTTTGCTACAATACTCTCCTTAAGGTACTCTCATATTTTATTAATTTCTATCTCAGAACACATTAATCAATTAATACAGTTTTTAAACCCACAAGAATATAACCTGTTTACTCAACTGTAGCACATAGTTTGTATTCGAATCATCATCATGTTTCCACAAAAAAAAAAGGTTTATAGGTTTTAATCTAAATAAAGTTTATTATTTAAACATGAAGCCCGTAGTTAGGGGAAATGCTGTGTTTTTTTTTAATGTAATAATCAAACAGTGAAATGTAAGAAAGTTCTATTTCAAAAATAGATGAAAACATTACTATCTGTAGTTATTGTTTAATGGAGACACAATCCAATCTCAAGACAATTTTTAAAATCCCAAAGAAAATAATGCAATTGCTCTGAAAGCAATCAGCCATCTTTAATACTTTGATATTTAATAAAGGTAGCTTTATCTCTGCAAGCACAATTTGATAACAAATATTGTATTCAGATAAACAAAGCACTGAGAACAATGTGCTAAGATTTAATTTGAATATAGAACTTTTTATATATTCCCTACCACAAAAGAAAACTAGTATATAATTTTTTAAAAAATTGCTTTATTTCCCTCAAATCTCATTAATTGAGTACCCAGAGAATATAAGATACATTTGGAGAAATGAAAATATGTATTTTATAAGTATTCTTAAATCAAAAATTGGCAAGTCATGGGGAATATACTTTGAGAAATGTAAAATATTTTTTAAAAATTTAAAATACTTTAATATTACCTAATTAGTATTTCAGATATAATGTCTGACGTTTGAAAATTCAAAGCATAAAAATGAATTGTGCCTTGATAGCATATAAGATATAAAATAGTAAAGTATTATGTATATAAATGGAATAATGTCAAGTATTATGTTTCTGATTTATTCATTTTAAAACTAAGCTATTTACTTCCTAGGCATATTCCATTTGCTGATTAAACTTCTTGGGAAGTTTTTTTAATATTAAGGATTACCTGCAGAGAATATTTCACATGGTGAAAGCAGACACATTTAATTTGGGGCCATCTGGAGAGTATAATAGAAGTAGAAACCAAATACACTCTAAACACACTTTCATATTTGTGCTAAATTTCTTAATAAAATAACACACATAGGCTCAACTTAGGGAAAATGCTCAATATATAACAAACTAAATCACATCATGTTTTATTTCTCATACATTGACAAATTCAATGCAGGGCTTACTAGGAATAAACATATTTTGAGTTAAGACAACACCAAAGAAATATGAGAGCCCTAGACTTAATTTTAATAGTGTAATGCGATGGTCTTTGAAATATCACTTCTCCCTGAAACCTCTGACCTGCAAAAGAAAGTAATCATGGTCCCTAGACCTAAATGTAAAACAAAAATATAGAACCCCTAGAAAATAACATGGATAAAAATCTGGATTATCTTGGGCATGGGAATAACATTTTAGATACAGTACCAAAGGCACAGTCCATGAAAGAAATGCTTGCTAATATAGATTTCATTAATACTAAAAATGTCTGCTCTCCAACAGACACTCAATGACAAGACATTGCAAAGACAAGCCATAGACTGGAGAGAAAAAAAAAACTTGCAAAATATGTATCTGATAAAAAAGAACCTTATTCAAAATATATAAAGAACTCTTAAATTTTAGTAATAAGAAAATGAACAACTCAATTTCAAAAGGGGCAAAAGACATCTCACTAAAGAAAAGATATAGATAACAAATAGGAATAAGCTACTGGTCATAGGTAATTATGGAAATTTAAATTAAAAAGCAGTGAGACGCCACTCTGCAACTATTAGACTGGCAACACCCAAAACCCTGACAGCACTGAATGCTGGCGAGGATTTGGAGGAACAGGAATTCTCATTCATTGTGGATAGGAACGTAACGTGGTACAGCTATTTGGAAAGCAGCTTAGTGCTATTTTTGATAGGTATTATAGTAATAGTGTTGCAATTGTACTTTTTAATTTTTTTAAATTACAGCTTATATAATATTATATTAATTTTAGGTTTACAGCATAGTCGTTAGACATTTATAAGCCTAATCAAGTACCTATCTAACACCATGCATACTTATTACAGTATCATTGCCTATAATCCCTGTGCTGTACTTTACATCCCCTTGACTGTTTTTTAAAATATATTTTTTTATTGATTCCAGAGGGGAAGGGAGAGGGAGAGAGAAACATCAATGATGAGAGATAATCACCAATTGGCTGCCTCCCACACACTCACTGCTGGGGGTTGAGCCCACAACCCAGGCATGTGCCCTGACTATGAATCCAATCATGACCTCCTGGTTCATAGGTCAGTGCTCAACTGAGCCACCAGCCTAGCATTCCCTTAACTATTGGTTGGATTAATTTTCATACTCACTTCTGATTGGCTGTGGGTGTCACAAAGGTTCAGTCAATTTGCATATTTCTCTTTTATTAGTGTAGATGGCTGAGTAGTGTTCCATTGTATAGGGCAGGGGTGGGCAAACTTTTTGACTCTAGGGCCACAATGGGTTCTTAAACTGGACCAGAGGGCCTGAACAAAAGCAACCTGACCATGCTGGCACTCTCATCTTGGGCTGCTGGTGAAGGAACGGAGGGGAGAGCAAGAGAACCCTCCACTCTTTTGGCCCCACAGGCCAGATAGAACAGCCGAACGGGCTGTAGTTTGTCCAGACCTGGTATAGGGTGTCTCCCCCAAATGTATACACACACTTTGAATTATTATAAAGGAAATGTTTATTAAAAGATATTTCATTGTCAAAGTTGAGAGATATCAACTGTTACAATGTGAAAACATTTTTGGGAGACACCTTGTATGTAGCACTTCTTTATTTTCATCTGTTGGTGGACACTTACGTTGATTCCATATCTTGGCTATTGTAAATAATGCTTCAGAGAAGATAGAGGTCCATATATCTCTTGAAATTAGTGTTTTGAATTTTTTTTAATATTAATACCCACGCATAGAATTGCTGGGTCATATGGCTGTTCTATTTTTAATTTTTCTGAGGGATGTGTTCCATAATTGCTGCACCAATTTGCAATCCCACCAATAAGGCATGAGGGTTGCCTTTCTCCACATCCTCACCAACAATTGTTTGTTGACTTATTAATGACATCCATTCTGACAGGTATGAAGTAATATCTCATTTTGGTTTTAAAATTGCAATTCTCTGATGATTACTGATGTTGAGGATCTTCTCATATGTCTATTGACTATCTGTGGTGTTCAGAGAAATATGTTTTCATGTCCTCTGCACATATTTTAAATTTGATTGTTTGCTTTATTAATTTGAAGCTGTATTATCAACTTCCTACAAATGTTGGACATTAATCCCTTATCAGATGTATCATTGACAAATGCCTTCTTTCATTTGTTGATTGCATTTTCATTTTTTGATGGTTTCCTTTGCTATGCAAACACTTTTTAGTTTGATAAGGTCCCATATGTTCATTTTGCTTTTGTTGTCTTTTTCCTAGCAGATATATCATTGCTTTATTTTCTTTTAGTTTTCTGGTTTTAAGTTCTACCATTAAGTCTCTAATTTACTTCGAGTTTATTTGTTGTACATAATGTAGGAAAATGGTACAATTGTGTTTTCATTAAAAATATCTTAAAGGTACATTTTCAAAAGTAAATGTGTTCATCATCAGCTTTAACATAAAAATTCCTTTGCAGATTCTATCTAAAATTTGTGTCTTCCTGGACAATTCAAATTAAGCATGAATTAAAGTAGTGTTTGAAAAAAAGCTCCGAAATAATTTTACACCAGGTTAATAAATAAATTAAGAGCATATGGGTCCTTTGAGGTTTTTCACACTAACTTATTTCATGCAGCATTTTCACTATTGGAGAGATTTTCAATGGAAACTACACATTTATTTTTGAAGAAACTTGAAGACCATAATGAAATAAGTATTGACACACTTTCTCTCTGAGTACTTGAAGCATAACAGATTGTCCTGTGAAGTAAAAGAAGTTATAATGATTATGAAATATAGACTATAATTTCTGACTCTAAATTGCTTAGAAACTTCATTTTTCATGCCATTGATCCACTGGTACATTATGAAGCTGAAAATGTATGTGCAAAAAAGGGTAAAAAAGTTAATGCTAATGCATCCACCTAACTGCGCTGACAATTTGTTTTGTGCTCCTAGAAATTTGGGAATATACAGTTTTTGAAAATTGTAAGAGATTCGGTACCTAGACTCTTATCACCACTTTTCTCTGGTGATTAAACTTACATTGTGGCTAAAACTGAACTATGTCTTCCACTGGAAAAAGAAAATAGCATTAATTAACCCTTTTGAACCCTTTCTACCAATTGGGCACTTTCTTGTGATAATTATTTTTTTAAAGAAGTGTAATTATCCTGGTCAGTGTGGCTCAGTGTGTGGCCAGTTGACCTATGAAACTGGAGGTCTCAGTTTGATTCCTGGTCAACATGCATAGGTTGCAGGCTCGTTTTCCAGTGCAGGGCAAACAGGAGGCAGCCAATCAATGATTCTCCCTCATCATTGATGTTTCATTCATCTCAAAAGTGTATGAAGAGCAGTTGTGAATATCAAGAGACTGGGCTAGCATAGGGAAAGAGAGGAATTGGCATATTGGGGCAGGCTTTCCACTTCTTCCATCCAGTCCCCGCCATTAGTTTGCTTCTCATTACCACTATCACCACCAGGAAAACTCTTGCCTGTGATTGGGGAATGTACATGACCCAAAAGAAACTATTGTTTACAAAAATCTTTGTACCTGTCTTTTATCCTCAAATGGATGGTAAGGTCCTTAAAGCATACTGTTTGCCAGGTCCATTACTAAATATCTAATATGCATTGATCTCAGTAAATGTACAGGACAACCGTATGGAATTAGAATACTGTTATCCGCCTCACTTTTCTAATGAGAGGTGAATAATAGTATTCTAATTCCATACGGTTGATCATAATAATGGGTTAATTCATTTTCCACCCATCTTAGAGTCTGTAAGAGGTGGGGTAAGTCTGTGTAGTACACAGCTCATGCTCCTGACCTCCTTATCTGTGCTCTGTGTGTCTAGGTTCACTCTGTTCCCAGCATAGTAGTCTGTACACAGCAATGGCTCAATGAAACTCTGTTGCTCTAATGGAAAACAAACAGTATATCTTTATGCATTTACTTAAAAATAGATTCAGACATTGAATGAAGCACTGTCCTAGGCACAAATTAGTTGTTAATTAGCATAGTTATAGACCCATGTGAGCATGCAATAGCATTTTTCTAGAGCAGTGTTTCCCAAACTTTTGACATAGGTTTACCCCTTCTGTAATTTTCGTAATGCTGAGTACCCCTCATCAAAAAAAAATATGTATTTTAATAATAATCAAAATATATATTTTTTATATTTTTGGTATATACACAAAATAATAACAAACGAAAAATAAAATTATTCATAATAAAATATAAATAAAAGTTATAAATAACATTTATTTGGATCAATGAGAAGGATTACATTGATTTGACTCATGAGAACGTAGAATTAGGCGCAGCTAAGCACAGTGCAGTGCATATCCCCACCAAACCCGTACCCCTACAAAACTCTTCCTGTATCCCTGGGGGTACGAGTACCACACTTTGGGAAACACTGTTCTAGAGAGGTGATGATAAACAAATGTCACAAGTGAGTTTTTCGTACTATTCGGGATGGTCACGTGGGGAGATGCCTAGCTCTGCCTAGAGAGCGGGCAGGTCCCAGAGAAAAGGCAGTGAGGACCTGGATCCTGGAGAGTGACCAAGAGATGATGGGGCGGGTGGCCAGGTGGCAGCATGCTCGGTAGAGGCAACCGCCCAGAGAGAGGCAAACAGGTGTGCCAGAGACAGGACAAATCAAGCCATTGCACTGATCATTTCACGTATGTCTGCACATCTTACCAGAGAGAGATGTATGTTAGGATTCTGGACTTTCTAAAATGGAGGAACATGCTTTATAAATGCAGAGACCCCCTGGCTGTGGGGAAAGAAACACTAGAGAGAGGCTGACAACCCTCAGAAAGCTGCTGCCCATCAGGGGACAGCAGCCGGGAATGTGCAGGAGGCCAGCCCTTCTCCCTCTTTGTGTGGGGTTGGCAGCCGGAAACTGGGCCTTTTAAGGTAGGATCATCTCCAAGGAGGGGGCATAGGGCCTTTGATGAGTCAATGTGAAACGCGTCTTCATTTCGGGGAACCCCACAGGAAGTTATTGGAGAGGGTGAGCATTATATTTTAAAGTAATTTCCCTGATGTGCTCAATTATATGTTTCTTCCTAACAACATCTGTTAGTGGGAAAATAAAGATCAAGTGGCCCGTCTCTCTAGTGTATGCTTAAGTGATGAATAAACAGATTAAGGCATTTCATAAAATCAGGTTGCATTTGGCGGTGCCATTTTGTGCGTAGGACTAAGCCAGCGGGACAGAAACAAAGCCATTGCGCTTTTCAGTTTTACTAGTTTTACGCCATTTTCTGTAGTTCTACAGGTGTCTGGGAGAAGGAGCCGTAGAGTCAGAGGGATTGCATGCATGAGTCATTCTGTAATACCTCCTGTTTTCTCAGTTATAAAACAAGAATACCAAAAAAAAAATATCTCTCATATGCTTTTGAGAGAGGATTAAATTAACTAGTACAGGAAGGCACGTATTCCCCCCTCACATACAGCGGTGCTTTCACAAATGCCCGGTTTCTGCTTTCTACCTACTATTGACCTGTTTTCAAGGTAAGTAAAATATAACTCCCATCATAATGTAAATTATTCAGCCATGCCCTGTAGGCACTCAATATATATGTGATGCTTCGTGAAATCAATGGTACAGTTTTCTTTCTTTCTTTTTTTTCCCCCTGTGGTCAGAAGGGGCTACATTTTCGGAAGGAAATCTTTACCTAATTGGCCTCTCCAAAGTCCGGGCTAAGATGTGAGGAAGGGCTGATGTTTTGATCACACCCAGATTAGTATGGGGAAACGTGTCTGATGAAAACAAACCCCAAATGCAGCAGGCATCATCTGAGTCCATGGCGGACTAATCAATAGGCGAGAGGAATTCACTGATGGCATCTGAATGGAAGAGGAATGGGTTTGAAAGGTTCTGTGGGAGAGAGGTAACTGCCCTGGCTGTTTCGAAAAGGAGCACGCTTGCTGGAACCAGTTTGGCTCAGTGGATAGAGCTTGGCCTGCAGACTGAAGGGTCCCGGGTTCCATTCCATCCAAGGGCATGTACTTTGGTTGCGGGCACATCCCCAGTAGGGGGTGTGCAGGAGGCAGCTGATCTATGATTTTCTCTCATCAATGTTTCTAACTCTCTATCCCTCTCTGTAAAAAAAAATCAATAAAATGTATTTTTTTTTAAAAGAAAGAAAAGGAGCACACTCCAAAATGACAGGACTCAGTCTTTTAGACAGACTATTTTTTATTTTACTTTAGAATGAGTAACAAATATACCATTATGGATCAAAATTCACAAAGCCCAAAAGTTTACACAGGGAAAAATGTGCCTCCTAACTCTCCACCAGCTAACCAGTTTCCCTGCCTGGAGGCGACCACTGCTATTGATTTCTTGAGTACCCTTCAGAGGAAATTAAACCCCTACAAGCAAACATAATTCTTCTTTTTTTCTGGCTTTGTTTTATTTTTTTTTTTTTTACAAATGGGAGTATGCTAGCCCACACTCTGCACCTTTAATTCTTTATTGAAAAATTTAACTTGAAGATCGATGTCTAGTGATGCAGAAATGACTTCTGGAGTTGTAACTGGGGAAGGATGCTGACTCCAACACCTCTGCCGCTATCTGGGCACCTCTGGCTTCCTGCTCCAGTGGTGTGGCATCATCAAATCCTCCCAGGTTCCTCTTCACATTGCTGAGAACAGGCATTCATTCATTGGGTTATTTATTCATTGGTTTAGCCTACCCCAAGGAGAAGTAATAAGAAAGGTGTGCAGCCTGCCTAATGTGCTTTAGTGGTTGAGCATTGACCTATGAACCAGGAGGTCACAACTAGATTCCTAGTCAGGGCACTTGCCCGCGTTGCAGGGTAGATCCCCAGAAGGGTGTTTGCAGGAGGCAGCCAATCAATGATTCCCTCTCATCACTGATGTTTCTATCTCTCTGTCCCTCCACCTTCCTCTCTGAAATCAACAACAACAATAACAATAACAATAATAACAACAACTATATATATATATATATATATATATATATATATATATATATATAACCTTTCTATATATATAGAAGCCATCTTAAAGCTCCAATACTTTTTTGGGTGCCACCACCAAGAACACATATATATGTAAACTGCCTAATTTATCTGAAAATAAAAAGTTCCCTGGACATCATGTATTCAAATAATTGTAGAAGGAATTTTGTGGTTATAGCCCTCTGTTAAGCTATGGAGTCACTGGGGAACAAGAAAACTTACCCCTATAGACACAGCACAGTTCCAGATACTGATGGATTCTGCTCTTCACAGGGTCACGGAGAGGCCGGACCCTGTCAGCTTGCATGCTTAGGGGAGAGGAAGTCTCACGTGGACCACTGGCCATGCAGTGTTGTCATGGAGAGTTTGAGTTCTGCAGCAAGCAGACCCTGGAAGAGCTTCGGAGATTTTATTAAATGTCTAAGGAACCATCCTTTTGAGAGGAATGTTGAAAATGGTCATGTTTCAAAAATACGTGCAGATGAAAATAAACCTAATTGGTCACTGACATAGGGCATGTTGACCCTGATTTCAGTCTAGACAACATTCATTAAATGTCTACTGTGCACCAGTTTCAGTGCAAGGTTCTGGGAATATAGAACTCTCATACTGAGAATCAGTAAGGAATGGCATGAAAAAAAAAGCAGTCTCCATCAGAGTATAACAAGCTGCGTGTAGGGGTCTATGACAAAAAGACAGGAGGACAAAGGAGAAGTCAGTAAGGAAAATGAAATATGCCTTTAATAAAGAGGAGGGGTTTAAGTTTAAAAAATAATAAGATGAATTCTAGAAAGAGAATGCAAAAGAACAAAGCTTCTGAGACATGACAGAGCACTCAGTTTTTGGATAACTCCAAGTTGTTGTTAATGAATGAGATTAAGGATGAGCCATATTGGGGGAAATAAAGAGATTAGAATTAGTTGGGTTGCCAGGAGCATTGCACAAACCACAAATAGTAGAAGGCCACCATGATAGGAACACTATGGTGGAAAGCTATAGTAATTCTCCTTTAATTTAATGATGTGCAAAAACATTAAAAGTGAGTTACTGACTTCAAACTACAGCAACAACAACAGTGACAGCACCAACAACGAGTTGTGATAAGTGCTGGAAAGGAGTGACCCCAGGGAAACCTGGGGCCAGGGCATCCCAAATCATGGTTGCCAGTAAAATTCAATTTATTTAAACTAAAATATGCAAACAAAAAACAATTGAACCATTTTTTCAACTCTCTACCCCTACTCCTGGAAACCATCAATCTTGTTCTTCTAAGAGCCTGGAATACATGTGAATGTGTGTGTGCATTCTTACACATGTAGATTCTCTCTTACACATGTAGATTCCATGTGTAAGAGAGATTATATGGCACTTGTTCTCAGACTTATGTCACTTAGAATAATGCCTTGAAGGTCCATTCCATGTTGTCAGAAATAGCAAGATTTCATTTTTAAAAAATATATATTTTATTGATATTTTACAGAGAGGAAGGGAGAGAGGTAGAGAGCTAGAAATGTCGATGAGAGAGATACATCAACCAGCTGCCTCTTGCACACCACCTACTGGGGATGTGCCCGCAACCAATGTACATGCCCTTGACCTGAATCAAACCTGGGACCTTTCACTCCACAGACCAAGGCTCTGCGACTGAGCCAAGCCGGTTTCAGCTAGATTTCACTCTTTTTATGACATAGTAATATTTTCTTGTATACATGTCTCATTTTTTCTTAACCTATTTGTGTATGGATGGAAACTAGTCTTTTTATGGGAGCCTTTAAACCATTGACTGATATGGGTGCAAGCTGGGTGGGGGAAAATCAACGAAAAAACAATGGCTTCTGTTTGGGAGAAAGCTGCTCCTCCAGCCCTCACTCTGAAGCCAGACAAAGCAGTTCATCCCTGTACATCCCTGATGCTTGTCTAGCTGCTGCCCCAATGCTGGAGCTTAGAGGAAGCGAAGCTATCAGTGAGTAAATCTGTGCACTGGCTCTTTAAGGGGAACCTGAGACTCCATCAAGCAGCCTTTCTTTCCCTCAACTACAACCCCTACCCTTTTCACAGCCAGAAGTTATGGGGATTTCTCTTCCTGGCACTCGGACCCTGGGCTGAGGAGTGTCATCCCGGATATCCTCCCACCCCCATTACTTAACTGCCACCTGTGAGTGTGGGGCCTGCCCTTCCCCATCTCCATTCCTCCTACCAGTATCAGTGTGGCTTCTTCTGCATATCCTTAGCTATGTAAAACTTTTGATCACCTAGTCTTCAGGCTGTTCTCAAGGGGCTTGTTTTGTACTTTAGCTGTAATTTTGATGTGGTCCTGGGGGGAGGTGAGCATAGCATTTCCTTACTCTGCCATCTGGATGAAAAGTTCTTCCTTGGAATTTATTTGTGAAAAAATCACATCTTTGTCCTTTAGTTTTGTTTTGGAATTTTCTGATTGCATCCTATGGTATCATTTCACATGTTCCTCTGTCCCTTTTTTTCCATACAAGTTGAACCCTTTTAAAAAGAATTACACTGTATAGACCCTACCCTAAAATATATATACATTCTGTAAGAGTGGGACTTCCTTACTTAGTGCTTAATCCCTTTACCTTTTTGATCCATTTCCCAAACCCTTCAATCTGGCAGTCATCAAGTAGTTCTCTGTATATAGGAGTTTGTTTCTATTTTGTGTTCATTTATTTTGCTTATTACATTCCACATGTACGTGAATTACATGGTACTTATCTTGCTCTGTCTGTATTGTCATTTAGCATAATATCCTCTGGGTTTATCCAGGTTGTGATAAATGGTAAGATCTCATTCTTTTTTATGGGCAAGTAGTATTCCATTATATATATGTAGCTCATTTTCTTTGGCCATTCATCCACTGCTGGATACTCAAGTTGCTTCCACACCCTGGCTGTTGTAAATAATGCCACAATAAACATGGGAGTACACATTACTTTTTGAGTTATTTCTTTATTTCCTTCTGATAAATATCCACATGTGAAATTACTGGGTCTTATGGTAGTTTTATTTGTAAATGTGGTGGCGGTCCCAATTTACATTCTGGCCAACAGGGGAAGCCAGTTAGGCGCAACCAGGCTGGCAGGGAAGGGCAATTAGGGGTGACCAGGCTGGCAGGGGAGGACAGTTTGGGGTAATCAGGCCAGCAGGAGAGCAGTTAGATGGTGAGCAGGATGGCAGGGGAGTGGTTAGGGGGTGAGCAGGATGGCAAGCAGTAGCAGTTAGGGGTGATCAGGCAGGCAGGCAGGCAGGCAAGCAGATGGGAGCCAGCAGTCCTGGATTATGAGTGAGATATCTTGACTGCTCATTTAGGCTCAATCCTGGCATCGGGCCTAAACGGGCACTCAGATATCCCTGGAGGGGTCACAGATTGGAAAGAGTGTAGGCTGGGCTGAGGGACACATCCCCAACTCCTCTCATGCGTGAATTTTATGCACTGGACCTCTAGTTAAGTTATATTAGTTCTTATATATTTTAGATATTTGTCTCTTATCAGATAGATTACTTGCAAATATTTTCTCCTGTTCAGTAGATTATCTTTTAATTTTTTAAACTAAAATTAGAAGTGGGATCACTGGGTCAAATGGGAGTTTCATTTTTATTTTTTTAGGAAACTCCATATTGTTCTCCACAGTGGCTGCACCAGTCTGCATTCCCACCAGCAGTGCGCAAGGGTCCCTTTTCCTCCACATCCTCGCCAGCACTTGTCCTTTGTTGATTTGTTGATGACTGCCATTCTGACAGGTGTGAGATGGTACCTCCTTGTTGTTTTGATTTGCACCAGTTGTCTTTTCATGTTGTTGATGGCTTTCTTTGCCGAATAGAAGGTTTTTGGTTTGATATAGTTTCACTTGTTTACTTTTGGTGGTGATGTCACATTCAAGAAAGTTATTACCACAACCCACTTCAAAGAATTTACCCCTATATTTTCCTCTAGGAACTTTATGGTTGCAGGTTTACATTGAACTATTTCATCCATTTTGAGTTAATTTTTGTGTTTGGTGTATGATATTGGTTCATTTTCATGCTTTTGCATGTAGATATTCCAATTTTGCTCAACACCATTAATTAAAGACCTAGCCCTTTCCCCACTGTTTGTTTTTTTTTTTTTTTTTGGCTCCTTTGTCATTAATGAATTGACCATATTCTCTTCAGTTTCATGTTAATACCACACTACTTTAATGACTATGGCTTTGAAATATAGTCTGACATCAGGGAGTGGCCTTTTCTCCCTCATAGGCCACTGCCTCTTATTGTTCAGATATGTTCCAGTTACTTTTTTGCAAGGAGCTCAATAAACTTTCTAGACTATAAGTGTTCACTGTAAGATAGAGAAGTTGCATAGTATTAGGGGAGGATAAGAAGATGAAACTTAGTTTTTTTTTTCCTCAATAAGGTTTTGATGAAATGATAGAGTTTACAATAGGGATGCTGTTTTCTATTTCGGATTTGCTTTGTATATCATTTTATAAAGCAAGAAAAATAATACTTCTGTTTTTTAAAATGTCTATCTGCCGCTCCAGTGCATAAAAGGTTTCATTTTTCTCTCAGGTTTAGGAAGGCATCATTTCAAAACTACTGAAATAAAGGAGTTTGATGGACAGAGTGAATAGGAACATTGGGGAAGATGCTATTCTTTTCACAAAAGACTTGATGATCACAGACTCCGAGGAAATTAATTGAGAAGGTCTACCTTAACTTTTTTTTTTCCTAAAAAGAGTCAAGCCTGAGTAAGCCACAGATTGCTTACAAGGCTCTTCAAAGTAATCCGTAGGCTTGGCACCCAGATTGCTCACGCTGTTCCAAGTGTTATCATAGTTCACTCTTCCCCATGGCCGGTATGCATGTTCCAGTTCATTTCTTATCATTATAAATAATTCATTAGATACTATATGTAATTTACAGTCTTCTCTGAAGATTGGAAGGTGCAGGCATGTCCATGCAACATGGTTCCAGCTATTTATGAATGTTGATTTGTTAGTTCCAATGATATGGTGTAGTTAATTATCAGAAGCATATTAATTAGTTGTTTTTCATTAGGCAGTACTGCAAGCAAAATTAGCAACGAAATGTTAACTGGCGGAAGATCTTTTTTATTGCACATCTCATAAAGTAAAACCAAACAAAATTTGGCACACGTTTATAATCTCTGTGGCATTGATTCTGTTATTCCCTAATGAACTCTAATATTAATAAATTAACTTATGCATAACGGATATTGGATCATGAAGAGATGTTTACTATGTGTAACTTTTTGCCTAGCCCCTGGAATTCGGAGCTGGAGCAAACATTGGCTTTTACTTTGTCTAAGCTGTGCATTTAAGAATGACATAGCCAAAACTGGTTTGGCTCAGTGGATAGAGCGTTGACCTGTGGACTGAAAGGTCCCAGGTTCGATTCTGGTTAAGGGCATATATTTTGGTTGCTGGCACATCCCCAGTAGGGGGTGTGCTAGAGGGAGCTGATTGATGTTTCTCTCTCATTGATGTTTCTGACTCTCTATCCCTCTCTCTTCCTCTCTGTAAAAAATCAATAAGATATATTTTTTAAAAATGACATAGCTGAAGCCTAGCTTTGAGATGGAATATCACTTGCTCAAGGTTCTAGTTGTAAATATTTGGGAGGGCAGATAAATAAAATAAAAACAAAGAAACACTTAGCTGTGGCCCTCTTTACTAGGTTCACATAGAGTTATGCTGATGTAATGGTAGAGGGCATGTTCCTTATGATGGAAACCCATAACCGCATGGATTGGCTTTCCCACTGGGAACCATGATTGCAATCCATGCTTAGATCAGCAATGCTTTGCATTCACTTATGTGAGAGAGACAGCCTTTGCTCTATTTTGCAATCCACTCAAAGGCAAGGGGTGGACAGTTGGTGTTAATGGGGTCAAAAACTGGCAGGAGGTCAAAGTCTTTGGGTCCACTCCTAAAACTAATATTGAATTTGTCTTGAGTTGGGCCTCTCATATGCCCTGTCTCATTTGCTCCTTGTAACTAATCTGCCAAGTGTGTAAGATCATTCCCACCATTCTCCTGAGAACAAAACTGACAGATATAATGCCTATCAAGGACACATGACTGGTAACACATGGGGCCAGGATGTGACGTTAGTTCTCCTGACTCAAGGTCCATCATGCCATTTTATAGGTTATTTGGCCTGAGTCCTTGGTAGGATTATTTCTTAATATAAGGCTGAGCACATTGTCCGGGATTATGGAGTCATTTTCTACCACTATTTTCCCCTCTAGTTTTGAAAGTATTTTCTTTTAAAAAAAATATATATATATTTTATTGATATTTTACAGAGAGGAAGGGAGAGAGATAGAGAGCTAGAAACGTTGATGAGAGAGAAACATAGACCAGCTGCCTCTTGCACATCCCCCAACGGGGATGTGCCCGCAACCAATGTACATGCCCTTGACCGGAATCGAACCTGGGACCCTTCAGTTCGAAGATCGACGTTCTACTACTGAGCCAAACCGGTTCTGGCTTTGAAAGTATTTTCAACCCTCTCCTACAAGTCAATTTCTTCACTATTCCTTCTCCAACCCCTGGCCAGGCTTTCCTACAAACTTGCAAATTTGAGACCCAAGCAAAAAATGAGAGCAGAAAAGAAATCAACTTCTTTAAAATATCTACTGTTTTATCCAGTGTAAATATTTATTTTCGCTCACCACTCACAGTTGTATTTCAAAGAAGACACTAAAGTCTGCACATTATATATGAGGAAACAGATTGCATATGGTGACTTCAGCATTAGAAACAAGACTTTCTCTCAACTGATTCTTAGCTGGAAGGTGATTTGAAAATGTGTGTGTGTGTGTGTGTGAGAGAGAGAGAGGGGGGGGGAGATACTTTAATGCTTTCAGAGAATAGTAATTCATATAAATAAATGGAAGGCTACTAAAATATAATTTTCTATCTTGAAGAAAAGGCCTTCCCTGGTATAGGGTCTCAGTTTCATTCTAGTTGCTAAGCTATTTTAGCTGCAGTATCTTAAAATGGGGAATGGCAAATTTAAAATTACGGACTTTCAACATTGGTTTGATGGGGTGATATTACAGGACGGCCCATTTAGAACACATTTCTCTTTGAGGCATAAAAGCTGCAGAGTGACTGCATCTGAAAGGCTTACATTTATAAAGACATACAGCATTTCATCCTGCTCAGGGGAGGGCTGGGCTGTCTCTGGGTCATGGCCATCTTTGCTCGGCCCTCTCTGCTGGATCGCTGACCAAGGTCACGGTGTGCTTGAATTCCCATTTGTATGACTCTTTGACTGGCATACTTAAAAGTATCATATCATCATCACTAAGGTCCTGTGATGTTTCAATAGCTTGAACCATACTAACAGCTAGTTTGAAACATGATACAGTTCCTATTTATTATCAAAACAGTCCCTTAGTTTGTAAAATCTGTTCAATGCGAATAGCACATTCATATGCCTTACCTCATTTACTATCTTAAGAAACCTATGAAGTGGAAACCTGTAGTGCAGTGGCTCTCTACTATGGGCAATTTTGCTTAACCTTTCCCCAACCCAGGTAACATTTGGCAATGCTAGGTGACATAATTATTTATTGCAACTTTTTACAATAAATAGGATAGTTCCCATCCCACCCACCCCCCAATTCCAATGGGTAGTGTCAAAGTCTTATTTTAATCCATTATTTAAATGATTGAACCGAGTACCAGAGAATCTAAATTAATTGTCTAAGGTTACACAGGGGGTCATCGTGTGCTTTCTGTCTTGAGACAAGAAGCCACATATTTCCACTTATTTATGTGTTACATCCACAGTCATGACTGCACCATGTGTATGGGTGCTTGAGTACTCAGTATCACTATAAACATTTTGTATGAGAGGAGAACGTCCCTGTTGATTCGCAAAAGCAAGGAGGAACTAGCTACCTAGAGAATATTAGGGGGGCGGTTTCTGCATTGAGCTATCCCGGGACCCAGGACAAGTGCTGTCAGGTGCCAATGAAGGCAGAGGTAGAAAGTCTGCTCGCCAAATTAAAACTGAGTTAGATAAGGGGCAAAAAGGAGAAAAACGAGATGTGTCTGTGGAGGTAGCAGAGAGGATTCCTGAGGACATTCATGAGGATGAAGAAAGAACAGCCTGGAGCGATTCTTTGATTCAAGTTCAAGTGCCCTGTGGGTGGTAAGTGATGCCTGCAGGTGCTGTTTGGGGTGTGCAAAGAGCAGCCTCACTGATTAGACTCTCCAGTGAGATTAAGGCTCATAGTAGATGCTCCTGGAAAGCTGGGATCTCTGACCCATTGCCAGAAATGCTGACTCATTGGCTATATAGTGGTGGCTAGAAACTACTGTGGCACACCTTTCTTACAGAATCTCATTCTAAGGGTCAGAACAAGTCAAACACCAAAGATGGTCAAACTTGAAACATACAGAGAGTATGCATTGATGTCCCCCCTCTAAAGTCTGGCCCATGATTCTGAAACATGAGCAATTCACTATTTGGTTTCTAAGTTTAGTCATCTGAAACTCCTTTTAAGGACATTGCAGAAGACACTCGGGTATATAGAAATTGTTTTATTATTTTTAGTTAGTTGGAAACAATTCCCCCCCTATTCTGTCAGGAAGCAGACACTTACAGTGGAGAACATCAGTTTGGAATGTTCTTAGTGTATATTGTTTATTCCCTTAAACATCTAAGACTAGCTGGATATACATTCTGGGTACGGTGGTGGGGGGGGGGAGGGTGAAGATGACCTAGGAGGATCAAGGTAAGCTCTCTGGCTGTTAGGTACCATCTTCAGCCTGTGTGTGAACAGATTTATAGCCTCTGTATTGATTTACTACTTACACTCAAGCTTTGTTTAGATTCCTCATTAATACCTACCCAAATCTCCCTTAGATTTCTTTCTAATGAAACTAACTCTTTCTTTGACCTGCCAATTCTTCACACATTTATTGTCTCTTTGTCTGAAGAGTGTAACACATTGGCTGTTCATCATCTCTTTGACTATCATTTATGATTTTTCCATGTGCACATATTAATTACTCTTTCTCCTGTTGATCTGGTCTTGTGTCAATTTATTATTAGTCCAGCCTATAAGAACTTAAAAAAAATTAGGAGGGAGGAAGCAAAGTTTCCCAACCTTACCCAAAGTTGATTCAACTTGCTAATGAGCATAAGAACTAATGAGGAAAAAAGTGACATGGTGTATAACATATTTGTTTTTAAATAAATGATTGAAAACTAATATTTGGTAAGCCTAAAAAATATAAAAGAAAAATTGCGTGAAGATACAGTATTTCTAGGTGGTTTTTTTGTGTGTGTTTTTTTTTGCCTGAATTGTCAATCCAAAAGTGGTGACTGGCCAATTGACTCCATTGAGTCTCAGTTTATGAATATATAAATGTGTGTCCTGAGGTTTATCACAATGTCAGACATGTACTTTTTCATGTATCATCCTTCAGTGTCTTCTTGGAATGCCTGCTTTCCTTTCTCTCCATGTCCCATTTAGAAAAAACCCTTTCTTTGATTTAAGATTTAGTCAGTCATCAACCTTTCATAAAGGGTTCTCTATCCATGCATTGTTTTCCTTGGTACACCTATTTTCCACCTCTCCTATTCATCAATAGCATAGTGCAGTGGTCGGCAAGCTCATTAGTCAACAGAGTCAAATATCAACAGTACAATGATTGAAATTTCCTTTGAGAGCCAATTTTTTAAACTTAAACTTCTTCTAACACCACCTTCTTCAAAATAGTCTCGCCTAGGTGGTGCTATTTTGTGGAAGAGCCACACTGAAGGGGCCAAAGAACCACATGTGGCTCACGAGCTGCAGTTTGCCAACCACTGGCATAGCATATTCCTCTTTCATGCGACTTATTTTATTGTGTTGTGATGATCTGCTTGATTGGGGCTTCATCCACGGTCCACTATTGTATATTTTTACATCTGTGTCCCAGCAGGCAGGGCAGAATCCAGCACACAGTAAGTGCCCAGTATTGATTCAATTTGGTGTGAACAAATGTGCTTCGTACAATTCTCAGACAGCACTAGAAATGATCTCAGCCTTACCTCTTTTTCGGAGCAGTCTCCTACCAGCTCAGTCTGAGGGGAGCACAGAGGGCACCCCCAAGCACCACCTTCACCTACCTCTTCCTTTCCCCTCTGGCATTTCCCCGCATGCCTTTTGCAGGTTACCAATGGAATACATTGGGTGCTCCTACATGAGCAAGCTGGAAATGCAGGGGAATTAATGACCCTGTGGACATCTTTAACCAAACCAAGAATACTTGCTCCATTCTTTAGTCCTCTAAATGCATGGTTCTGAGCTGGAGTTCATAAGTCTTCTCAGAATGTTCTGGCAAGTTTGAAAACACAAGTCACCTACCACTGTGGCCATGCATCTTCGAACTGATTTTTCCTTTTTTTCCTTCAGTTCTCTTCTTCTGTTTTCCAAGATTATTTACCAAATAAGATATGTGTATACAAACTCTTCCTCGGGCTCTTTTGTTGATTGCAGCAGCGATAAACCAAGGTTCACAAGCCAAATGTCAAAGATAATTTTGAAATGCTCCAAGAAATGTGGAACTCTGCGATAATATAACCAGAACTTTGTCTAAGAAAATGAGAAGGATAATACTAAAGATCTATGTCACAAAGTTTATTGTTTACCAAGATATAGCAGATTATTACTTCCCTAAAATTGACCAAAGGTTATTTTCAGTCCTACTTGCCCTTATTGGACCTTGTTATCCCCCCATCAAGAGGTGGGTCTGTGTTGTTGACTCTGGTTGCACCTTTGTTGCTACTTTGATGAATAGGCATACAGGAAGTGATTCTGTGACAATGTGGAAGTTAGATTAGAAGAGGGGTTGCACGTTCCATCTGTCTCTCTGTTGGGACACATACTTTTGGAGACTTCACCTCTCTCTACATAAAAGCCCTATATGCAAAGTGTCCCCTCGGGAGTTTGACTGGTAGATCAGGAGTTCAATAGCTTGCTATGATATGAGCTGATCACCAGGGGGTGGCGTGGAATGAATGAATGACCCGCTGCTGGTAAAAGGAGGCCTCAACTGGCAACTGGAAGCCTCTAGGGACCCTACTCATGCACAAATTTCATGCACTGGGCCTCTAGTGTTTATATAAGAAATCTAGCCATTCTAAGGCTCCCATGCTAGAGAGATTCTGCAAAGAAATGAAAGAGAGAGAGGAAGAAGAAGAGAAGGGAAAAGAGAGAGGAGGAGGAGGAAGAGAGAGAGAAAGAGAGAGAGAGAGGGAGAGAGAGAGAGAGAGAGAGAGAGAGAGAGAGAGAGAGAGAGAAAGAGAGAGAGAAATGCTGGAGGAGCCACAGTTGTTTGAGCTCCCAGCTGCTAACATCTCTAAGCACAGGTCCCAGACATGGAATGTAAGATAAGAAGCTTTTGAAATGACACCAGTCCCAGTCACATTCTAAGTACAAACTTATCAAAGACTCTGTACCAGCATTATATAGTTGAGTCGCTTGCAAATGCTGAGGGAGAATGAATGATTATTGTTTTAATCTATGAATTTGGGATAATTTTTAAATACAGAATTATTACTTGAACACTGTGTGGCTTTTAAAAAAATCTTCAATTTTATTATACATGGTCTTACTTCTCTTATGAATATAGTAATCAAATATTGATTGATTATCTCAAATTATAGCAATAAAACAAATAGTCCATCCTGTCCTTTCTGAACATGTTGACTATCCTTCTCTGTTAGCCATTTTTGTAGATGACATTACCACAGAATGGTTTAATGTCATGTGGAAGAATAAAACAAAATAAAATGAAGATAACCCCAACTAATCCTACTTACTCAGGTATTTAATTTTCAAATCATGCAATTTAGATTTTGTAGAAGCAGCTATAATTATGTGTTTAACCTCGATGAACTCCCTGCTACTGTTTCTACCTTGAAATGTATTTGGAAACATTCTCTTTCTTTATAAGAAAAAAAAGCATATGGAAACCTATAATCCTGTAATCCTCAAGTACAGTGAGAATGTTGAATTCTTTGCTGTTCCCCTCATCAAGCGGTTGCCTATTTCAGCAGTAGCCAACCCATGGTCCGTGGACCACTGGTGGTCCCTGAGATCTGGAAGGTTGGCGACAGCTGGTGTATTTTACTTCTCCACCCTTTGGCTTTTGATGTGGTGATAAGACTGGAACCTGCCAATGTTACATTAGTAACGTGATTTGGGGAGATGTTGGGAATCCTCTGATTGGAACTTGCCCATGATTAATTCTGGGAACATTTCAAGGACCAGATGGAGAAGCTCCAGTTCCCCTCCTGCCGGGTGAGAAATCACAGAAAGACCTGCTCAACCATCAATGCACTCCCATAGTCCCATCAGAATCCCGTGTATTTAAGGACAACCATCCTGGGCCATCCAGCCCTGATGAGCTGGCCCAGAGTTAGAAAATCTGCAGGTCAAGTCACAGCATTTGAACCAATAATTAATGTGTATGGTGTCAACCCATTAGGTTTGGGGCGGTTTATTATGTAAAAAATAGCTGATTGATACAAACCATGTTTTTAGTATGAATCACATGAAAATATGTGCTACCTTGCCCACTCTCCAGTTCTGAAGCATAACACTGCCAGGGAGAGTCTGTTTCCTTTTTGATGGTCTTTCCTGGAAACCACTTTCATGCTGTAATTACAGGCCTGATGGCAGTGCTCGATTCTCAAGTGAGCCAAGCTCCCCAAACCTAAATTCACTTGACCAGCTGGGTCAGTGGAAATAAATGGCTTTCTTGGACCAGACTTGGCTTGGCTCCCTTAATAGTATCATTTTATATCCCTGGTTCAAGGACACAATTCTGCTGGGCCGGGGCACATTACTGATAAACACGCCATGAAGAAATAGCCGGCTGGTACAGCAGATGCAATTTTCTTTTCCACACAAGAGATTCCAAAAAAAAAAAGTGTCCTTCTTCTGTGTTTGCCTGAAGGTCAAACCTCATGAAAGGTTAACCCAACGGCTTGGCGAAGTCTGAATGGGAAGAAAGTGCTAAAATTCTACGTTTTACAACGCGGCGCTCTTGGTACAGAATAACTTATTCATAGTCAGTGTGATCGCTCATCTTCTGGGAGTGAAATTGCTTTCTCCCATTCTTAAACTGATGCCCAGAACACTAGGCGTACGTCCCATTCTGATTGGCGTGTCAGGGGGAAACACCTCATTTTTTTAATGGATTTTTCAGTTTCAATCAGTCGAGCTGCGGGATCATGTTAAAAAAATCATACACCTTCAAAGTTCTCGGGTGTCATATTTTATCCAACACCCCACGACAGATCATTGACAACCACCACCTTCACCATAAACTGTCATGCCCCTCACAGACATGACACAGTTAACATCGCACTTCCGGCTGAGTAACCTGGCACCTTTTTTTTTTTTTTACTTAAAAATAATAAAGGGCTCACCAGGTGTGTTTTCCCACACATGTTCTATTTCATAGCCCTTCCCTGCTTCCGCTCCGCATTATTTTCTCACTGACATTTCGCATGTCATATGGCGACTTTCCTTGGGGAAAGGAAATCGGATTTCTGCCCGGAGTGCAAACTGACTAATAATAATCAGCACCATAAAAGAGTGTGTTGTGTTTGGGACCAAGCGTGCTGTCTGGTTGTTATGGCAACTGGGGTTTGCAAAGGGATGCCTGGTTGTGAGGGGCAGGCGCCAGCGTCCCTAAACCCATTCTTCATGCAAGCTTCTCTCAACAGAATAATTTGCAGTCCTTCCTCAAAATGGATGGAGAGTGACAGATTGTCAGCTCCCATAACTAATCGCGCTTAGGAAAGGAACCGCCTTTTCATCAGAGAATTTGCCCTTTTCCCTTTTCTCTGGACTAATTTTGACAAAGGGAGAGAGAGAGGTTGAGTGTATGGCCTTGCATTGCTAAGGCCACTTCTGAGCGATTGTAATTGATATCAGAGAGTTGGCGGGGGCAACTGGTATCACATCATTTCCTCTACCTCCTGCCTTTGACTTCTCTCCATCCTTTCACATCACGACTTTCTCACCTGGACAACATCTGTCCATCATAAATATTCATATCCAATCTTGTGTGACATTTTACTACAGCCATGCTCATCAAGTGATTTCAACCATTTGTTTACATACCAGTCACCCCAGGAGACCAAGAAGTCTGCAAGCATGAGTCCTGATTAATCTCCTTTTCACCAGATTCTGGAGCTTGCCAGGGACCTCTTGGCTGTCTATGTAATGAACTGGGTTGCATGGGCATCTCCTGTGACAGCACCATTAATGTACTCTTGCTATCCATGGTACATGCACACTAGCGTGTTCTGTGTAGCTTAAGGAGGTTATAACACACTGCAGAATATACCATTAGTGATAAATTTGATTTTGTATTTGGAAGGAGCTTAATTTGAAACAAAACTTATATATATATGATGTTGGTTATGCTAATCAATCACTCTAAAACCCAGTTTTTATTCATGGAAAATGAGAATTAAAAACTCATTCTGAGTGTTGTTTGAAGGTGATATAACTCAGTTAATTACAATAATGTTGATTTAATTCATCAGTGATAAAGCCTCTACTTATATTTGGTATTCATTATTATTTTAGCTCTTTGACTCAATGTGGCAAAGGTCAGACAATTTCTCTTTGAGTCCATAATGTTCTATCCTTATTAATTGATACTAACCAATAATCATTATTGAATTTTTAAATGATTGGCTCATGTAAATTGCATCCAAAAGACAGATATTAAACATAAATTGAAGTCTATTGGAGATATGTCATTCCCTTTCCTTTCCATTAAGAAGAAAACACTGCCTCTATAAACTACAATTAGATTTAAAACATTAAAAATGTATTTTATTTCAAAAGAAGTGGTGGAAATATTCTTTTTGTTGAAAAATATGTGCCAGCATCACCTGAGTCTTAGGTACCGAGTAAGTGATAAGTGATGTGGGCATACAGAGGAATCTGTCTGAGAATGAGATCAAGTTATTCTACCTAGAAACTCAGATCTATTGTTTATTGATACGTTAGAAGAATACATGTTATATTTTTTTCCGTTAATACTTCAGTCTATTATATATATATATATATATATATATATATATATAATTTTGTGTGTATTATGATGCTTTACCATCTTTAAAAATCTTTCTTGCTCAGGTGAGACTAGCATTATCAGAGGTAGGAAAGGACCAGCCTGGGACATCTTTTTTTTTTTTTTTTTTTTTTTTTTTAATAAATCTTTATTGCTCAGATTATTACAATTGTTTCTCCTTTTTCTCCCCCATAGCTCCCTTCCACCTGATTCCCACCCCACCCTCTGCCCTCCCCCCTCTCCCCACTATTGTCCTCATCCATAGGTTATACAATTTTAATCCAGTCTCTGCACCCCACACCCCTTTCACCCTGATAATTATCTATCCACTCCCTTTCTTTGCCCCTAATTCTATTATATTCACCAGTTTATTCTATTCCTGAGATTTTTAATTCACTTGATTTTCTTCCTCCTCTTAAGTAATACCTTTCAGCATTTCATATAATACTGGTTTGGTGGTGATGAACTCCTTTAGCTTTTTCTTATCTGTGAAGCTCTTTATCTGCCCTTCAATTCTGAATGATAACTTTGCTGGATACAGTAATCTTGGTTGTAGGTTCTCCCTATTCATCACTTTGAATATTTCTTGCCACTCCCTTCTGGCCTGCATGGTTTCTGTTGAGAAATCAGCTGATAGTCGTATGGGTGCTCCCTTATAGGTAACCAACTGCTTTTCTCTTGCTGCTTGTAAGATCCTCTTTTTGTCTTTTACCCTTGGCATATTGATGATGATGTGTCGAGAAGAATTTTTCTTTGGATTCCTCTTGTTTGGGGTTCTGTAGGCTTCCTGTACTTGTAAGTCTATTTCTTTCACCAGGTGAGGGAAGTTTTCTGATATTATTTCTTCAAATATGTTTTCAGTATTTTGCACTCCCTCTTCTTCTGGCACCCCCATAATTCTGATGTTGGTGCGCTTGCAGTTGTCCCAGAGGCTCCTTACACTATCTTCAACTTTCTGGATCCTCTTTTCTTCTTCCTTCTCCAAAGGAGTGTCTTTTGGCTCTTTGACCTGATTCTTGTGTTCTTCCATTCTGCTGTTGGATCTCTGCATAATATTTTCCAATTTAGTCAGTTTATCTATACTTTTTAGTTGGGTCTCATGAATTTTATCGAGCTTCTCTAGGATATTGTTGCATAACCTTAGAACTGTAGTTCTGAACTCTATATCCTCCATCTCTTTTGTTTGAGATCTATTTCCTTGTCTTGGCATTATCACTATTTTTCAGAGTTGGTAGGATGGCTTTGTGTGTTTGGTGTCCTATATAGCACAGTGGGTCAGCCTCCTCAGTTACCTGAGGTAGACACTCTTGGTGATCCCCTTTGTGGACTGCGTGCACAGCCTTGTTGTAGCTAAGTCTCTATTGTTGTGAATTGACCTTCAGGCCAATTGGATGTGGGTATCAGCTGTGTCTACTCTGGGATAACTTCTGTATTGGAGACAGTCTTATAGGATCAGACTTGAAAAACTGCAGAAGCCTCTGCTCAGCTTGGATGGGGTGGAGTCTCAGAGCAAGAGCATGGGTGCCCCAGGGGCTCACCCGGACTTGGGCTGGTCTCTGTAGTCTGGAGCTTCTGACTCCTTCCGCTACAGAGAGGCCGCCACCTTGTACATAGAGGCAGCGGCAGCCTCCGCGGTCAGACCTGGAGCTTCTGGCTCCTTCCACTACAGAGAGGCTGCCACCTTGTACAGAGAGGCAGCCGCAGCCTCCGCGGTAAGACCTGGAGCTTCTGACTCCTTCCGCTACGGAGAGGCCGCCACCTTGTACAGAGAGGCGGCGGCAGCCTCAGTGGTCAGACCTGGAGCTTCTGGCTCCTTCCGCTCCGGAGGGGCGGCGGTCAGACCTCAGCGCGTACTTGCTCACGCGCGCGAGTCTGTAGACCCTGCCGACTGCGGCTCCGGTCCCCGGTCTCCCAGTCTCCGAGTCTCTGAGTCTCTGGGTGCCTTTCTCTGCAGTCCAGACTCCACCCGTATGAGCCTGGGACCACAGAATTTCAGCCGGGGCTGGGTTCAGTACAGTCCGAAAGGGTTCAGTGCAATGGGGATTCCTCCCCTCCCGCCAGGCAGGTATTCGGCGGCCGCGTGCGCGAGCATCTCCCTACCTCAGCGCTTTGCGGCTCCCAGTCCGATCCGTGAGCCTCTCTCTTTCTTTCTAGTTGTAGCTACTCCACTCTGCCAGCTTTCCTGACGTTTTGGTGAAGTCCTTTTTTATTTTAGTTGTTTTTTTAATTAAATTGTTGATGAGGCGGCAGCTTAGGAGACTGCCTAGGCCGCCATCTTCAAGCCTGGGACATCTTTGATGAGCAAACTAACCAAGGCAGATCCCTACCTCTTCCTTATCCTCTACACACCTTAGGGGGCAATGTCCCTCTGTCTTCATAACTCGAGGCTAGGTACCAGGCAACCAGGGACCACCTACCAACCAGAATCCACTGAAATAGTTCCAACTAGCCAACCTAAACTGTTCACCCTACCCTCTCTTTTCTTTCCTGTGGAAACCTAGAAGAGGCTCTGGTCTAAAGCTTCCTCCTCACTGTAAAGCTGTCTGCTTGCTGACCACCTAAGTGTCTTTCCCATGTGGTCCTGCACATGTAGTTCCCCTCCTGGTTATGGGTCCTGTGAGTCTAATAAACGTTTTCTCCTGAGTCTCTTCTCTATTTCCTTATTGCCACACCTGAATGACCAGCTCATAAAAGAATTCAGAGCATTCTCCTCCACAGTGATTCCTCTGACTTCCTGTCTTCTCTATGATTACTCCACAACTTGAGTTTCTACTTGTTCCCTCTGCCAGAGCATCTTCCCCCCTCTACTTGAATTCACTGTTATATTTCTGCCTCCAAATTTGAGTCCCTCAGCCTTGGACATAACCTCTTACTTTGGGCTGCTTGAAAATAAAAATAAAAATAGTTTAGAGTATACAGTGTGTTTGCTGTCTGTCTGTAGATTTCACCATATTTAATCAGTGCACCTCTACCCTATCCAACCCTTTCTTCCTTCAGGTCTCCCACCTGCAGAGAATACCCCTCCCAAGCTGCCCCTGTGCAGAATCCTAATACTCAGCAATTAGCTAATATAGTGTAAATGTTTGATATATCTAAATCCCAATCCCAGTTGGACAATAAACTCCTCCATAGCAGAAGCACCAGAGTAGCACAGGGCTTTGTACTCTACGAAAAATACTGAGTATATTTTACATTAATTTATATTCAATTACTTGGGTCACAGTGAACCTGTAGGTTTTATAAATTTGGAAAGCACAGTAAAATTTTCCCAGTAAAATAGCTTCTCTCAACCATTATTATCTGTAATACCTTGCCTTCAGTTATTACGTACTTATTTCACAAGTTTACATAATTAGAGTTCTTGTGAGCATACTAGTCTACTTCTTTCACTTACTGTCATAATTCCAACATTTGCCTTGGTTTTTACATTTTTCACAATTTTTTCAATGCATTCTACCTCCCCTGATAAAAGTAATATAATTCAATTCTCACTTTTCTTATTTTGGAAAGTACGTTTTGTTGATACTTCTCTGCAAAAACTTATTTTCTTCCTTGGATGATATCCTTAGGAGGAGTTCCAAAAAGCAATATTACTAGTCTAATGGATCTGCATATTTTCATATGTCATAATAAATATTTCTAATCTTTCCAAAGGAGATGAAACCAATTTATATAGATGCCAATAACAAATGTGAACTTCTTTCTTGCCATTCAAGCTCACTTTGGCTGTCATGACTACTTTTTTCTAATATGATAGTGATTTAAATCCTGATTAATTTCACTAAGTATTAACGGGCTGTAGTCTCTTAAAATCCACTAGTATGCATAAGAATACCTACAATATACTAGTAGCAAGGCATTATGCTAATCATTGAGAAGACAGAGAAAAATAAAACATTACTACCACCTGTAAGTTACCCAATTCTAGTGATCAAGAGAGATCTCCAGCAAAATTCTAATTCAACATAAAGATGCCCTGAAGGAGGCAGACAATGCCAGGAGAAGAGTGAAAAAGACCACAGTCATACACCTGCAGCTGTTGAAAAAGTTTATTGCTTAATGTAGTCTCTTTTATTTAAACTGTAGATTGCTGGCTTTCCTGCATCCATAGCAAATGTTTATATTTTAGGACAGAGCACCTGCCTCACACGCCCTGTCTTCCTCTTCTACTGGGCTGCTTTGTCCTCACTTGCACTGAACTTCGGAACTCACCTGGCAGCTCCCTTACCCTCACACTCAAGGATTGAAATGAGTCACCCTTTCTCAACAGTCCCAATGCCACCATCTCATGCCTTAAGCCAGTGGTCAGCAAACTGCGGCTGGAGAGCCACATATGACTCTTTGGCCCCTTGAGTGTGGCTCTTCCACAAAATACCATGTCCTGGGCCAGTCTATTTTGAAGAAGTGGCGTTAGAAGAAGTTTGAGTTTGAAAAAGTTGGCTCTCAAAAGAAATTTCAATCTTTGTACTGTTGATATCTGGCTCTGTTAACTAATGAGTTTGCCTACCACTGTTTTAAGCAATGGAAAGGAATTATTCTTCACTAAGTGTTTACTATTTTTTGTACCTTGTCAACTTCTAGAAATAATTTTCTAAAATTTGGGGCGTGGCAAGTTGTAGTATTATTAGCTACTGTCTAGCAACTATTTACTATAATTTATTATCCATCTCACTGTATGCAGTCTATGCAGCCACTGCAGTATATTGCACTCAGGGGCTATTTAGGAGACAGAAATGTTTCCTTTTAGGCCATTAACCATTATTCTAAGCAGATTATCAGACTGGCTTGACCCCAAAACAGGACAAAAGAAGAACTTCCAAAGTGAAATGCTTCAAATACAAACCCTCACACAGGTGGCCCTGGAGCCAATTTTTGTCTCCTTGATTTTTTGTTGTTGTTGTTGTTCATTTTCAATGCCGGCCTCCTTTTTAAAATCCTTCAATGTGTTCTAGCAACCCCAGTTGTTTCAGAATGCTGGAGCCCAGTTGCCAAAGAGGGCATCATTAATCAGCAGGATGCTTATGCTTAGCTATATGTTCACCAATTTAAACACTTAGCAACAAAACCCGGGCAATCCAGGCATTTCAGGAAAGTGTCATTCTTAGCAATCCAGGTTGCAGCGCAAAAAGAAGTCAGCATGCTGTAATAAGCCCTCAGAAACACGCCTCTTCTGATGCAAGTCCCATGCTGTTTCTTTTGGCTCCGGGAAGCTCTAATAATACCTTCCCACTTCTCGGGGCTTGCTGAGGGACCACTTCACATGGTTCCCAGACATGACAACTGCCAGAGCCTCCAAGACACAACTACACCCCACCCTGTTTGGAAACATATTGCCCACATCTTCCCACACCTGCCATGGCTTGCATGCCCAGGGACTTGTTCCCTCACAGCTGCATCTTGAAATTCAAGTTCGTTCCATTTACTTGACCCTGGAGCCTTGTCCAAACAAGCTCACTTGAGCTTTACCCAGATGGTGGCCATTACTTCTGCCTCATTCATTACTATTCCTTTCAGTCAGGGCCCCGAGCCAGCTGGCACCTGGACATAGTGTTTTTTTCACGGGAAGATGGCACATCTTCATCCCTCACTGGGCAAGTCCAAAAAGTGGCTGCAATTACTGCATCAATATCCATGTTGTCTGGTTGAGCCTGCGTCGTTCATCTGTGATGTTTGTTTGTTTGTTTGTTTGTTTGTTTTTAAAATATATTTTATTGATTTTTTTAAAGAGAGGAAGGGAGGAGATAGAGTGTTAGAAACATTGACAAGAGAGAAAAATTGATCAGCTTCCTTCTGCATACTTCCTACTGGGGATGTGCCTGCAACCAATGTACATGCCCTTGACCGGAATTGAACCTGGGACCCTTGAGTCTTCAGGCCAATGCTCTATTCACTGAGCCAAACCAATTAGGGCTATGATGTTTATTTAATCAACTTGGATAATTAGGTGGGGAAAGGCAACTGTGGGCAATGACAAAAATGATATACAGGTCTGGTTCTCATATGAAGTGACTGTTGAAATAATAGAGCTGCGTAACAAAGCACCCCACACTCAGTGGCCTATGAACACACACATTTGCTTACCACTCATTCAGCTGCATGTTGAAGATGTTTTGTTTTTTTCTAGGAAGGACTCAGGGAGGAAGTACTGCTTCCAACTGCAAGTTGGATTTGGGTAAGCACCCTGTGTTCATGCTAGGGCCAGGCTGAAGGAGCTTTGATTGCCCAAGACAGTGGCCTGCAAACTCATTAGTCAACAGAGCCAAATATGAACAGTACAAGGATTGAAATTTCTTTTGAGAGCCACATTTTTCAAACTTAAACTTCTTCTAACACCACTTCTTCAAAATAGACTCACCAGGCCATGGTATTTTGTGTAAGAGCCACACTCAAGGGGCCAAAGAGCTGCGTGTGGCTTGTGAGCTGCAACTTGCAGTTTGCAGACCATAGGCCTAAGACATGGACCTCTTAGGGTAGTTACTGTCATTGCCAATGCTAAACCAAACTGTTCTTGAGTCATGTCCACTGATGAAAGCAAGTTACTTTACTATGCTTGAAATTGATGAGCAAGGGTAGTAAACTCTATCCAATGTAGTAGGAGAAGGAGAGTGAATAGCCACTGAATAATAATTCAGATCATCATAATTTCATACAAATAAAAAGGCATAGACTAATATTGAATGATACTATAAGATGTATAACACTGGGTTATTGATACTTTTAGTATAGATTATAGGTGTTTTTTTTTTCCCCCATAAGATTGAAAAAATAATTTACTATTGTAGTAAACTGGTGCCTAGTGATATTTTGAGTTTTCCTGTTTCTGAATAACTAGACGGTGGTCATTGGGAAGGACCCATGTGACAAAAATCAAGCTAGCAAGGGACATTTTAATGCAAAAGCACTTAAGAGACAGTTGTTGTTTGTTACCTAAACTATTGTGTATCCTCTTCTGGTGGATTCAGGGACCATGACAAAGTTTAAACAATACCCTGTGCCCCCCTACTCTCCTAGGTCCTTGCCACTGTCTCACCAAGAGGTAGAGTCTATTTCTCCTGTCCTTCGAGTGGGCCAGGCTTGCAACTATTTTGTGAGGGTGGAATGTGCACACAACTTCAAGTGACTTTTGTGTGTGCTCACTGCTTGCTGGGATACTCCTTTTTTGAGCCTGTAGCTGGGCTGGAAGCAGGCTGATACACCAATTTTGATACACAAAAAGATACACAAATTTTGAGGGATGCTTATTTCCAAATTGATTAATTTTAAGAAATTTGCAACTGCGATCATTAGAAACTGACATATTTGGAAATATGAGAAATATGAGAAAATAAAATTTGATTTTCTTTAAAAAAATAAAAATAAACACAATGTATCTAATAAAACTACACAACACATTTTTGTGTTGTGACTCCCATTTTACCAACTAAGAAACTGAGGCTCACAAAGTTTATTTCCCAAGGCTATAAGGTTAACAAGAGCAAAGCAACTGTTCAGATTCACATTTGTTGGAACGCCCACTATTCCACAGTGCCTTTGAAAAGAAGCAACATGGTGGGAAGCATAGCGCGTGCTTAAAGATTAAAAGCAAACACACACACACAAATGTATGTCTTATGGGTGCCACTATAAGGGGCTTCAAATTATTGGGCTAAAATATTTTAGAGGAAGTCCTTAGTCTACATTCCTGTTATCCTTCATGAAAACCCCACACTGCACTCTCATAGAGTTCTTGTTAGGTCTTTTGATTCTATGCCTATGTTATCTGAAGAAAATCCATGCCTGGTAGCTAGACTTGGATAACCCTGCAATATGTCTAATCAATAAATGAGTGTGTTTGTACATTTCACTTGGAAAAGCATGCTGAACTTTGGATAGAAAATTCTTCAGGACAATGAGTAAACTCTATAGCTGTAATTTTAAACAAATATATATTTATGTATTCCTGCATTAAAGGAATTCAGTGTACATTGTAATCAGGCTTGATTTCAAAAGTAAATCTTGCATGGTATTTTATTTCAACTTGCTCTGATACTTAGAAAATAAAATAAGTCCTGCTTTGTTTAGCAAACATAAATTAGTCTATCATTTTTCCAACAACCACTCAGCTGTAAATAATGGAAATTATTACATGATGATTTCACCAAACTGCCTGTCAAAGGCTGTAATTGTTGTAATTTAGGTGGTAAATATATGTTGCTTTGAACTGCAGATACTAATTCGTATCAACATCTGGAACCTTCTACTTATTTACATGTAGTCACTCTTCTGAAAGAGAATTCCAGAGATCTGGCTGACCTCTGCTTCCAAGGAGGATATAAATGATCAGTAGGAGCAAAGACATAATCACAATTTTTTTCTATAATATATTTTATTGATATTTTTCAGAGAGGAAGGGAGAGAGATAGAGAGCTAGAAACATCGATGAGAGAGAAACATCGACCAGCTGCCTCTTGCACACCCCCTACCGGGGATGTGCCCGCAACCAAGGTACATGCCCTTGACCGGAATCGAACCCGGGACCTTTCAGTCCGCAGACCGATGCTCTATCCACTGAGCCAAACCAGTTTTGGCCATAATCACAATTTTTGTTGAGCACGTATTTTTTGCCAAGTAATATACTTGTCACTTTCCATGATTATTTTTAACCTGAGCATCATGAGGTTAGAATTAGCACTGTCTACTTTCAAATGAAAGAATGCATGCTCTTGTATGCATAACATAGTCTGAGCATCAGAACCATATATTTGGGCTACAAGTCTCTAAATATAGAGGAAGGGAGAGGGAGAGAGCCACGAGAGAGATAGAAACATCCATTGTGAGAGAAAATCATGGATTGACTGCCTCCTACACCCTCCTTTCTCCCACACCAAGGATCAAGCCCTCAACCCTGGCACGCACCCTAACCTGGAATGGAACTGTGATCTCCTGATTCATAGGTCAGTGCTCAACCACTGAGCAGCACCGGAAGAGCTAAATACACAATCTTACCCAGGAGGCTAGAAGCAAATACTACATGGGAGGGAATCCTTTCACTTAACAATGCTGAGAACTTCCCCTTTAGGATTTTTGGAAGTGAAATAAATATCTCCTTGAAAACTATGAATTCAATCCGTATGTTTTCTCGTCACAACTGCCTGCTTTCAAATGTATGTTTCCTGCTGTCTTCAACTGTAGCGGAGTATAAGATCCCATCCGGAGTTCATGAACCAACATCCTTGGGTAATTGGTACCATATTAAATTTGAGATTCACTGTTTCATGTTTCTATTATCGCCATTATGACCTCATTGAGACCTTCACAAGTCTTCCATCTTATGGAAGATTTTGTATCTATTTTCTCCCAATTCGTCACCCTTTTGTTTTGCTTCTCTCTTCCTCATCCAAATTTGAATCTAAGCCCCATTTTTTATTGAAAAAGAAACAAAACAATAGACCTGGCCCAACCCTAGACCAAGTAAATAAAAATATCAGAAAAGAGGACTTAAGCAGCAACAGTTAAAAAAAAAATTCACCAGATAATTCCAATATGTAAACATGTCTGAGAACCAAAAACTAACCCTCTCTTCTCTTTTTTGAGTGCACAGTTACATGTTAGGGAAAATTTTAATCCTGTGTCAATGCAATTAGCATGTATTTCTACCTAACATTTACATATTAACGAAGTTTAGCTGATGGGTTGGCAGCAGGCAATTTTATTTTCCTTATTAATTTTCACTACACCTTAAAGTCTCTGTAATTAACATATATGGCATTAAAATAAAAATTAAATGATCTGCCTATCAATTATTAACAAAAATTATCTTAGATTTTTGTCTTCTTTACCATTTTTGCTGTCTTCCACAATGAATGAATATTATTTTATACAAGGGGAATTAGCCTTTAAGATCAAAATACAAAATATTTTGAAGTATGTCTTACTGACACTTGTTAATTATAAAATATTCATGATCATATATATTTCCTGGTCTCAATCATTTAAAATTTTCCTAGACATATAATTTTGTTGAACAGTGTCACCCCAATAAATTCAATAAAAAGAGGAGAAAAGTGAAATTAAGAATTGAGAGGAAATGCTTCAAATCCTAATTATAGGTAATATTTAAACTTTTTAAAAATATATTTTATTGATTTTTTACAGAGGGGAAGAGGGAGGGATAGAGAGTTAGAAACATCGATGAGAGGCGTCATCGATCAGCTGCCTCTTGCATACCACCTAACTGGGGATGTGCCCACAACCAAGGTACATGCCCTTGACTGGAATCAAACCCGGGACCTTTCAGTCTGCAGGCTGACTCTCTATCCACTGAGCCAAACAGGTTTTGGCAATATTCAAACTTTTAAACTTAATTAGGTTTAATTCTGTTGTGTAACAAGTTACCACAAACTTCATTAAAAACATCACTTTAATGATCTCACAGTTTCTCGGGGTCTAAAGTCAGGTCATCACAAGACTGGTATGCCTTAGTGGTTGAGTCTTGACCTATGGTTTGATTCCCCATGCCCTATAGTGGGCTCAATTCCTAGTGGGGGTGCTGCAGAAGGCAGATGATCAGTGGTTCTCTCTCATCATTGGTGTTTCTATCTCTCCCTCTCCCCTCCTCTCTGAAATGAATAAAAACACATTTTAAAAAATAAAATAAAGTCAGTGTGCAGCTTACATTGGTCCTCTGGGACAGGTTCTCACAAGGCTTCAGTCCAGGGGAGCTTGCTTTCCCTGGAATATTTCTTCCCGGAGTTTGAGGTTCTCTCTCAAGCCTATGTGAAAATTACTGTGAGAATTCAGTTCTGGGGTAGGTATTAGTTCTTTATGTCCTCACTGGCTGTGATCTAGAACTTCTCTCAGGTCCTAGAAGCCACTTGGAGGTCCTCACCGCAGGACCCTCTCTCTGGCCCCTCACAGCTTGGGCCTTTCTTCAGAGTCAGCAGGAGAATCTCCGCAGAAAGGCTTGTGAAACTCTGGGGATCTCTTCAAAAAGTCTTTTCTAAGGGCTTTCATTCAATTAAGCTAGACCCATACACCATAATCTATTTTTGACTAACTAAAAATTAACTAATTCTGGATTTTAATTATATCTACAAATTCCCTTCACCTTGGCATAGAAATTAAACTAATCATAAAAATTGATTAATCTGTCATATATCACACCCATACTCACCAGGGAAGAATTATAAGGGATAGTATCTATACAGGGTATGTACCCTAGGAGATAGGAATCTTGGGGGGCCATCTTAGAATTCTGCCTACCTTGGTAACTTTTGGCGATTTGCACATTTCCACCAATAACTTTAATATTTCAAAAATCAAAGGGAGTATTTTAATTTTAAGTCTATTCACATAAATGAAACTTGTATTGTGTGTGTGTGGTGTGTGTGTGTGTGACTTATACAATGCTATGTAATAAAAGGCCATTATACAAATCAACCGAATGGCGCAATGATGCAATGACTAGTCACTAAGATGCGCACTGACCACCAGGGGGCCGAAGGTCAGTGCAGGAGCTGTCCCCTGGTGGTCAGTGTGCTTCCACAGGTGGAGCACTGCTCAGCCAGAAACCAGGCTCACAGCTGGCAGTGACGGGAGCCTCTCCTTTCTCCACACAGTGCTAAGGATGTCCGACCGATTGCTTAAGCCCGCTACCCTAAGCTAGCGATTGGACATTCCCCTAGGGTCCTGGACTGAGAGAAGGTGCAGGCTGGGCTGAGGGACACATCTCCCCTTCCCTGAGTGCATGAATTTCGTGCACTGAGCCTCTAGTTAACAAATAACAAGATAAAGTAAGATAAAATATGTATTTAATCAATATTATTTATAACTGAGGTCAAAAGTACAACACAAGTGTTTATATGTATGTGTGTGTTTGCATGGGTATGTCTAAAGTATGAGTGCAAGCTCTGCTGCAGTGTCCAGTTAAGTGAACTGATATCACCATAGCAACATCACTGGAGGTGCACTCACTACTCTTTGAAAGTCCTGGAGCTGTTAGGGATGTCGATGAAGTGTCTAATAGACTTCCACAGACATAGCAACAGCCCCACAGGAGTCATTTCCCTGCCAGTTCAGGTGTCTTCGCTGCTACAGTGTCAATAGAAATGCCGTTTTAACGTCAATGGAATGGCCCCACGCAAGTTCTACTGCTGTCATAAAAATAAAGGAGATAAAACCCATACTCAAAACCCCGGTTGTTATCTGATAAGAAATCTAAGTTAAAACCTCCATAGCTGACCTGGGCTCACGGGTGACTCGCCGTGTGTGTTTCACCATTCTTCACTCAGTCCTCTTAAGAAGATGGTAAGCCCAGCTATTTCCAGTCCAGAAGGCCCCTACCTGGCTACTTTCAAACATTGCAATGCTTAACAGTCGGTCTGTGGAGTTAACATCAACCACAATCAAGTCCCTCTCTAACCATCTAGCCCATCTTCTGTCATAGCAGTCCCTGCCATAAAGAAAGTTTATGTTGCTCTTTCATGCAGACACTTTGCTAATATGTGTAGCGTAAGGCTCAATAGCTGATGAGACCACACAACTTCAAAGGCCCTGATCACAAGCCTTACTACAGACTGCGCACCTTCAAATAAGGTCTCAGAGGTAAACAGCCCTTCTTATCATGGGACCAGGCACCTTCCCTGCTTGTCCCTGAGAAGTGACCTGCAGTTCCCTGCCAGCCTGTGGAATTATTTAAACAAGCCAGTTCACCTCACTCCTTTTCCAGTACGAAGTTGCCTCTCACAGCCCGGGTTGCTCACATTATTCCCGAGTGCTTCCTCCATATGACCAAGCACTGTGCAGTATCCTCCTCTCCTGGCACCTGACAGTAGCAGGGCCATATGATCACCCATCTCCATAACTCTAAGGTGGGAATCCCTCCCCTGCAACTAGGTTGAAGGGGAGGTGACCAAAACAATCTGTTACTCTGGCAATGCTTGATTATGCCTTATCCCACCTCTGCTTCCTTATTATTTTCCTACTGATTCTCAGCCAATTTTATTCTAGATCTTTGTTAAACCCTTGCAGATCAAAAGAGATCCTTGGCCACTAGGATCTCACTATTAGTTTATTTTGAGAGCCACATTTTTTAAACTTAAAGTTCTTCTAATGTCACTTCTTCAAAATAGACTCACCCAGGCTGTGGTATTTTGTGGAAGAGCCACACTCAAGGGGCCAAAGAGCCGCATGTGGCTCGCCAACCAGGGTTCTAGGTGAATGAGAATTTCTGTTTACTTCATGATTTCATGGTGATGCTCACTCAGATAATTTTTATAATATATGAGCTGGGCAAAAGTAGGTCTTCAGTTGTGAGTACATGAAACACATATATTATTGTACTATTATTATGTATTAATTATTGTATTATTTCCCATACAAGCATCTATAAACCTTCTACTCACCCCTGTACATATCAACCCATTGATAATGTTTACAAATTACAACACCCGGTTACAAAGTTTTCTATATATTAATTTAGAAATTATTTCTCTTGGGGGTCTTCTTTACATTTTCTTACATTTCCTTTAAACTTACTCTATTAATCTTTTAAGTAAACACCAGTTTTGCCTGACTTCATCTAGGGCCTAAATTAATTGTTATAGCAGGTCTCCAAGTGCTAAAGTGCTTAGTGTGCTATGCATCCAACATTAGCCAACTGTTGACTAACCAGCTGGGTTGCACCTGTACTTGGGCACTGAGGTTATAACTAAATGCCAAAACGTTACCTAGGGAGAGGCCAGCATTTAATCAATGATGAAGGGTTCTGGTGCTTAAAGTGTCACTATGTCATAGACACTACACTTTGCCTTATAGGATATTAACCTTCCTCATGCTCAAGTTCCTATTGAATTGCCTGATACATAGGAATATATCATAGTTGTTTTGCGATGATCATATGTTGAAATCAGTGCACAGTATTCTTCCTAAGCACAGTCTACTCAATGCATTGCCATGTGCAAGTGGTCAAAGCACAGCTTACCTGCCTCGTGATGAAACACAGCAGCAGGGCGGAGCGGTGTAAATCCTCCAACTTCCTGAAAAGTGCCTAGCAGCAGCAGAATCCAACTCTCAAACCGCTGAAACTATGTAAAGAGAAAATTGACAAGTGGGGCCAAATGTCACAGAGAGGCCATTGTTAAAACATTTAAGACTTCCCAAGAACGTAATGCTGTGGACATATTTAGGTTTATACAGCTTTTATTATAAATTACCGTTTTCAGGTTAAAAAAGAAAAAGTGCATTTAACAGAAAATCATCCCATTTCAACAAGCTCAGCACTTTTGCTTGCTTTTAGCGGGTTTTTTGTTTGTTTGTTTCAACGCTGACCATTTTTGCTGCTAGACTGAAGAAAAAGAAAACTTTATATAAAGATTTTAATGTATACAGACATGCATGCACATGAGTAACCTAATTACATATTTTTTCATTTAAAAGAAAAAGTAGAATTTATTGTAAAAATTATTCATAAATCAGGATCTTTTGTTTTTATTCTAATTTGTGGCTGAACATTTGATGTTTGAAAATTAACTCTCATCATATTATTTTTTCTGAGGATTGCTTTAGTAGAAACAAAAGAATTATATTCTTGTGCCTCAAAATCTACCTAGCATGTCCTTACTTCCAGATATTCTATTCACATGGAAAAACATACAAATCATTAAACAACTCATGAAAATAGGGTATCCGAAGGGATTCATTTATCAGCAGCTTAACATGTAACTAAGAGTGAATGGGGAGGGGAGGCAGGTAAGAGATCAACCAAAGGTCTTGTATGTATAAATATAAATGTAACCCATGGACACAGACAGTAGGGGGTGAGGGCATGTACTGGGGGCAGTGGGAAGGGTTGGGGAGAGGTCAGTGGGTGGGGGGGCAGGAAAGATATGTAATACTTTAAACAATAAAGAATTAAAAAAAACACCTCCAACATCTTGGCCATTGAAAGTGGCATCATTTATGAGCATCAGCTAAACACCCTTATCTCTTTCCCTTTCTCTAAAAACCTTTGGACATTAAAAAATAATAATTTCAATCTTAACTGTACAATAAAATGTTGTTTTATGTAGTTGTTTTTGGTGTGACTATTGAAAGATTTTTTAACATAGCATATAGATAATATGGTTAAAAATAAAAAGGTTTTTTTCCTCCTTAAAAAAAAGAATGATGAATGAGGACCTCGCTGAGAATGCTGCAAAACGAGGTAACTTCTGTTATTTGTTATTTTTTTGCCAATCCAGTGACTTGTAGAAAGGCCAAATGGTGAAGAATCATGGTTTCTGTAATGTTGATCTAGAGGCACAGTGGGGTCAATTGGCCATACTTCCTAAAGGCTGCATTGAGAAGGGCAGAGAAGCTGCATTGGGGCCGTGGTAGCCTGAGATGTTCTGTGTCTGTCATACATGTGGCAGTGCGGCAGGATGGCTTCACTGACTGTAACGGGCACCCTTTACATCCCCAACTTCTCCCAGTCGGCCAGTCTCTTCTGAGTTTTTCTCATGTTCTCTATCCATCCAAAGCCTAGTATTTCAAGCTAACACTTCACCAAACTCTTAATTATCTCAAGTGGGATTTTCCCTATATTATGACACCTTGTGGCCGAAAAGCCAAGACAACCCCAAATGTGATTTTAAATACATGGCTTACTTAGGAAAACTTCCAGGAAGAGTCACCCATCTTGCCTTGGCTTTGCTGCAGGATTGTTAGCAGCCTCGGTGAGGCAACATCAGAAAGACTTCTGGCATCCCAGGTAGCTGTAATTGGGCTGTGCATAAATGCAACAGTAAATGGTAAATACGTGAGTAACAAGATGTACTGCTGAGTGACCTTGGAGAAGACAGCCCTCAGCCCCAGGCTGGCGACAATCACCTCATTATCCCGGACTTGGGATTTGCAGAGTTTGGAGGACATTCTCACACAGGGCAACTCCTGGGTGCCAATCTCTCCCACACTAAGACACCAGGTGCTTTTGATTATGTGAGATCTGCTTTGAGGAGTATAGGTATTTTAGCCGGCGGTATTAAAATTCTTGACAAGGTAAAGCAGTGTATTAAGAGCTTTGCCTCTTAACGGCTAAAAATACATACCTACTCTTGCCCCCCTCTTATTCCATCTGAGGCACTAAATGACACTGCTCTTATCAGTTTGGCTGCAAAGTCATTAGTTTTGTGTTTGAAATGAAGAAGGGAAAAATCAAATCTTCTTAGCTTCTGAGATGTCATGTGAATTTCACAGAAACCTGAAGGGAAAAGTTCACTCTTTTTTTAATGTTAAGGTTTGGGATGGCAGGGGAAGGATGACTGACTGGTATTGTGGGATGACTATAACAATTACAGAAATGCGTCTATGTGTCATAGTCGTGAATCAGTCAAAGCAATCAAGAGATTTGTTAAAAGTCTCCTCTGTAGTCAAAGTCAAAAAGTAACTCCATAATACCCTGGATAGAAGTGTAACTCATATAAAAAGAAAGCAATCATATTGATAAAACCCTATATCAATCCAATGTTAGCCAAAACTGAATGCAATAAGAAAAACTGTAGGGGAAATTTTTGTTGAGATATCAAGCTAAATTATTTGTATGTCTTACCTTTTTTCATACTTCTGCCCCTTTTCTGGCAGGTGCTGTCATACCTGTGGTCTAGATGATGCAATGAGGATTAGAGAAATTAAATAATTTTGCTGTGATTGCATGGCCCAGGTTTGTCAGGAGAGCAGAAGGGAAGGAGAGAGAGAGAGAGAGAGAGAGAGAGAGAGAGAGAGAGAGAGAGAGAGAGAGACACTATGATTGATTGCCTCCTCTATGCACCTGGACCTGGGCCAGGGATTCAGCCTGCAACTGAGATACTTAACCAGAATCAAACCCAAGACACTTCAGTCTGAAGGCTGATGCTCTATCCATTGAGAAAAACTGGCTAGGCTACGGTGGGAAGACCTCTTTGTAAGCATGGATTATTTTATTTCATAACTTTTTTTTGTGACGGCGTACATATCTTTTCCTAAAACACAATGTTAACTCTAATTTTTTTGTCATCTGGAATATTACTGTTGTTTAATTTTATGACATCCTTTTCTTATCATAAACCTTATTTTGGTTTATGGGCTTTCAAAATCTCTATGCTGTGCTTCTTGTGTCCCTTCACTAGGCTCTAGTCAAAGATTGGAAATTGAAATTCAGGAGTTGAAAAAGAGAGGATAGACACTATGTCTCAGAGTTTGTGTGTTTTTCATATAGTAGTTACATTTTTCAACAGGAGTATATTTATCCCAGTTACAGATGGAACAGACCATATATTCCTGATTCAAGTATTTCCTCTATAACCATTCCATACTCAAAACACAAGAGTAGGTGCTAGAGATTGCATGCTGGTTTTCAATAACTGATTTAAGTTATAATTTAGTAGCTGGATAAAGGGAGGAAAGGGATTTTCTACAGCAGATTGTGAATCCCAAACTCCTACTTTACATCTTTCAAGTAATCCTGGAATGAGGCTGCGGATCTATTAAGTGTTCACCATCTTCAAGCAATCTGTATATGCTAACCCACCACAGAAACTCAATAACTGCCATATAGAATGAGAAGTGTGTTGTGCCAATTTGGAAGAACAGGAAAACTACAGTAGAAAAGTAGGGTGAAATACTCTAAGAAAATCTCCACAAGGCTACACAGTGGCACTAAAAAACAACAACAGCTTGGCCATCCTGGCTCAGTGGCTAGGTGTTCAACCTATGAACCAGAGGTCATGGTTTGATTCCTGGTCAGGGCACATACCCAGGTTGAGGGCTCAATCCCCCATGTGGAGCATGCAGGACACAGCTGATCAATGCCTCTCATCATTGATGTTTCTATCACTCTCTCCTTCTCCCTTCCTCTCTGAAACTAATAAAGATATATTTTTAAAAAAGAACAACAAAACAAAGAAGCTCATTGCTCCCTGGACCATATATTGCTGCAGTCTGCAGACTGTTGGGGATCCATGGTTGTGATGGAGAATGCAATGAGACTGCTTTGCTGAGTGATCAGTTCTGCACACAGACACTTTCAGACTGTTGTCTAGGGCCCAGATTTCCAAAAGGGGCTGCTGATAAGGGGCTGCTGTTTGTTTTACTGTAAGTTATGCCTTCTGTTCATGAAAAAGAAAACATTATCTCTCTGCGCTAGCTATAGGGGGGATTTCAAAAAGTAAATGAGATTGTAACATCACCATCCCATTGTGTTTGAAGCACAGCAGCGATTGTCAAAGAGGAAAAGTCAGCCAGACATATCATAAAGTCCATGAAAACGGTGTCAGGAGATAAACTAATTAGGACACAGTGTACAGATGTCATGATGTCATTCTAGGGGAGGGAAAGAGGGAAGAAAGCATTGAAATCTTCAAAAATGTAAATGAAATAGAGAATTGCACACCATCATGGGAAGTAAATTAATTACTGCTTCACTCAGCACTGACAGAGAGCATAATAGAAATAAAAGCTCTAGATGTTTGTTTAAAGATTAAAGAAATAACTTGTTTTTCATAGCCGTGGCTCTCATCCTGATGTCCTGTTACTTTGTCCAAGCGACTCATCGTCTCTGAGCACCTGAAGGGAGTCACTTAAAGTCTCATGACTATAGAAGCAGGGACAAGTCCTACCAAAGCAAATGGGATCCTATCCCTGGAAAGGACTGAGTCTGTAGAATCATGAAATTCATTTGCATGAGCTGCTGACAAGCTGCGCTGTGTGGAGAGGAAACACAAGAAGCATTCCGGCCCATCAATTTCTGAAATCCACTTCTGTACAGGAGCCACTGGTCATGTCTGTGCAAATTTCCCAAGCTGCATCCCCACAAAACAACAAAATCAGCCACTGTCAGCAGAAACGGGGGCGTTTTGAATATATCAGTCAGAGAACAAGTGCATTTGAGAAGCAGACTTAAGAAAAGGTCAACCGGGAGGTTCTGGAAACACACTAAAAGCTCTCACGTGAATGCCTGTTATTTATCTCTTTGGAAACGGATAGACTGCTGACTACAACAAACTTGCATGTCACGTGATCCATGCTCCTTCCACCTCAAAGCTCCAAACTTAATTAAATGTATCTACATCTGGCTTCCTGGTATACATTTGAAACTTTCAAAATAATTTCCTTAAGCCCTGAGACCTCCTGTAAAATATGTTTCAGTGTGTAAAAGAACTCTGCCTGAAGTCACCATGTGTAATTATAGTAAGACCATCTTTGTGATTGGTATCATGTATGAAGTTAATTGTCTCATTAACCTTAGGCATTATCATCTAAGACCCATTATAAATGGGAATCGAACTTAAGACTGGAAATGAAATAAAAATAATGACATCAACACAGTATATCCATTGCAATCTTTCAGATTTAAATGCATGTCTCTTCAGGTTAATAAGTAATAAGAGCTGTGATGTCAACATGATCAATTAGTTGAAAACCGACCTTGCTGTGTTAGCGGCCTCTTAGGATGTCTTAGCACCTTTCAGATTCACTATCTGTATTGCTCTATGCCATTTCTATCTCTAGACAACAGAACATTAAATTCTGACTTAAAAATGGAAGAAAAAGTCTCTTCCATATCCAATAAGTCTTTTTGAAGTAGATGATGGAGAATGAGAACTTCTAGTGGCCCTCGTGTCCATAGAACCAGAGCACAGAAGAATCCTATATAATAAAAACCTAATATTGTGCCCAACTGTTAGACCAGTTTCTATGACACACACTGACCACCAGGTGGCAGACACTCCAACCAGTAGGTTAGCTTGCTACTGGTCACCAGTTAATGAGGACTGGGCAAGATGGGCTGGATATTTCCTAGAATCCTCCCACAGTCCCTTCCTGGACCCAGTTGTGCACCAGTGGGATCCCTCAGCCTGGCCTGACCCCTCCGGAGAGTCTGTTTTGGACTGATTCTGTAGGCCAGGCCGAGGGACCCCACTGGTTCATGAATTCATGCACCAGGCCTCTAGTGGTCTATAAAAATTACCAGAATCACGATTAATTGAATATTCAGTATTTCAATAAACAGTAGTTGAATACTTATCTATACTTAGTCATTAGTTGATTTACTCTTTTATTCCTTTTTAATTTTTAGAGCATATTATGTGGTAATTAGTTGTCCCCATTTTAGAGAAAATATTTAGAGGAAGTGCCCCATATGGCTTGGTCTGTTATTAGATAGGGAAACATACCAACCATTGGTGTCACTCTAACTGTTTGGAAAAAGAATACAGACTATCATATGATGCCACTGTGTGAAACCTTTTAGCCCTGCAAACTCCAAATATGTGACATGCCACATGAATAAACATGGACAATGTAGGCGCTGGTTTCTCACCCATAAAATACGTAGGCCAGTGGATGCTAATTTTGTTTAGGTTTTGGTTCAATTTTATTAAAATTGGTGGCCCTTCAGTCACCTGACCTACCTAAAGAGAATAGTATGCAATAGCGCAATGTAAGGGCCTTTTATCAATAATCAAAATCTTATAGTATATCTCATAAAAGGAAATTCCACACACTTTACACAATGATATAAAAATACTTTTGAAAGTCATAATAAAAAGTAAACTATAATCATTTCACAGTTATAACAGGATTTTTTCCCAATAACAGAAACTCTATTGTTTTCTTAGAGAAGCAAGAAAAATGATATAAGGACTCTGAGCTGATGAGAAGATTTTAAAGGAAAAGAGAAAAAAAAGAGCCCCAGTAAAAGAATGAGTTCTCCAGGGAATGGGGGTTGGGGGAATCTCAAGAGTTACTTTTTTTTCTCTCTCTTCACAGCTATATCACATTGGGGGTCATGGTGGCTGGGAATAGAATCTCCCAAAATGACAGTATTTGATGAACTAAGGGTCCCATTGGCGTGGAGATAGTAAATTATGGGCAATTACTCTTAGGGTTGTAAAGGAAGTGGACTGGAAAAGACTACTGTTCCCTTGCTATGTTTGACATTCTACTCTTTTTTTGAGCTCTTGGCAAATTCTCTCTCTCTCTCTCTCTCTCTCTCTCTCTCTCTCTCTCTCTTCCTCCCTTCTTCCCTCCCTCCCTCTTTCCTTTTTTTTATCCTCATATGAAGATATTTTCCCATCGATTTTAGAGAGTGGAAAGGATGGGGAGAAACACACAGAGAGAAACATCAGTATGAGAGAGACTCCTCACTTGGTTTCCTCCCACAGGGGCCCCTTGCACCTGAGGGAAGTACACTTGACCAGAATCAGACCAGGGGCCCTTCAGTCTGCAGGCCAATGCTCTATCCACTGAGCCAAACTGGCTAGGGCAGAGTCTTAGCCACTCTTGATCCCTATCATCCTGTCTCACATTCATTCATCTGTTTCTTATTATTTCCTGCTAATTTTCCTTCCTTGCCATCTATAATTATTAGGCTAGGAATCTCCCCATGTATTTTAGCTGGACTGTGAGTGCTGAATACTAGGAGACATAATCTACAAGTAAATCTAGGAAGACAAAATGAATTGCCTACAGGGGTGTCCCACATCTCATCAGATATGCTAAAGAAGGGTTCCCAAGAGTGAGTGCTTTGTGAAGAATTATTGACTGCTCTCAGGGACCTGGACAGTGGGCATGGAGAATTCTGAGCATATTTAAGGGAAGCCAGTATTTAGAATTTACAACCACAGGCTTTTTTTTTTTTTTTTTTTTTTGGCCTGGATTTGTTTTTGTTTTGTTTTTTAAAACTTTTTAAAATTTAAAATTATTTAAAAGCGGTCTTAGAAAGAATTCTGTAATTGTTTTTTCTCTTTTTATGTGTGCGGGGGTCTTTTTTACTATGTCATGGGCTTGCGATTGCAGCTTAAATACACTTATTGAAAATAGCTTATAGTAAACGGGTAGTAACCTAGAATGAAAAATTCAATTCCTTAGCTATCCCTTAGCAAATGAACAAAAATAAAGACCTTACCCCTTGGAGGCTGAAAATAATACACAAAAACTGATGTGCTTTCTGAACTCTCACTTATAATGATTGCATGGTACTCTTTATGTGTGGGCGTATGTTTGAGCACAGTTCCCGTGTGCTTATGTATGCTTCCTAAACAGAAGTTTTACTTTCTTATGAATGGTTTCTCCTTTTCACATTATGCTGGTTGGCAGGTACTTTTTGGGTTCCAAAGCTCTGACTCTCATCTCATCCCATTAGATATTTCAGTTTAGAGATGGGAGCACCTTAATGCATGTCTCTTATTTTCATTGTTAGCTAAAATAAATGATCTCACTAACCAGATGGTTATTTGGGAAAGTGTTTATCTTCAAGCTAATTATTGTTTGTCAGTGGTTTATAAAAAATATGATAAGTAGGCTGACCATTTGGCAATTTCTATGGGTATGATATATATCAGAGAAGTTGGTAACTCATGGGCAAGGCAGGCAATTATATGTGGACTAGCAGCCTTGTTGCTTGCCTCAGCTGGGCATCCCACCCACCACTGCTGGTAGCTCTCCACTGCAGGTAGCTTGCTGCCTTTCCCTCCTGTAGCTCTCTGCCACTTGTAGCTCGCTGCTCCACCCTCCTGCTGATTGGTCATTATGTGATGGTATCCCGGGCAATTTGCATATCACCCTATTATAAGTATAGATTATAAATATAGATGGTATATTTTTTCACTGCATTCTATCAACAAAAACATTTATAATGGTTCACTGCAAAGAGATAGTAATGTAGCTGTGCTTAAAGAGTACTAAATAAACCAATAACTAGCCAAAATATCTCATTCTTTATTGCAAACCATCCCAAATAATCTATAGGAATAAATAAAAATAGGAAACATATTTGAAAAAAAGACTAGTGGAGAAACAAGCATATTAAATATCGAACAGATTGCACATATACAATGTATAATTAAAATTCATAATCATAGTCAAGTTAATTGGTTTATTAATACTATTACATTTGTCCAAAAGAAATAGATAATAATTAAATGGCAATTCAACAAAAATATTTCTTAAATTATCAAATTGGTATTACATAAATTTAGGAAATAGTTTTAATAAAAAGATAACATCAGTCATTATTTATGGTGTATAACTAATTAAATTAAAATGCAAATATAGTCTTGATTACAATTGCTTTTAGTATATTATGGTTTAATAGAAGCACACATAGGAAAGCTCTCATTGAGGTAATTTATACACTAAATTTGGTAGTTGGTATGGTACTGGACCAAAGTCTAGTCATTTAGTAGGTTTCAAAGCATATGAAACTATCATGAGTAAAATGCTCAACGTTCTATAGAACACCTTCCATCTTTAGATTCTTAGTCAAAAATTGTGAACAGTCAATGTACAATTTCCTTGCTGTGGTAATTACACACACACACACACACACACTGTTTCTATGAATCATGCCACTGGTTAAATGAGATGGAACAGAAAATGTGGTCTTGCATACCAGAACTCCATTAAAATTTCTTCCTCTAAAATTTATTTGAAGCTTACCCCTCTAAGTAATCAACATAATAACTGTTTCAGGAATCCAGCTTTTTTTGTAATTATCTTTAGAATGACACTTAAAATAAATGGATAGTATCAGCTGGATAAATGCTTACACTATATTATTATACTTTAAAATTTTATTCACAGCAGTTTTGTACAAGCCAGTTGCTTATAATTTGCTGTAATTGCTCCTCAAATAGAGCATTAAGTTTTATGGCTTTATATTTTCCTTGACTAAAAGGCTTTATTACCATAACAATGTACAGAAAATGGAAATATTGATACCATAACCTCTAAGTAATGTTTGCTTATTACTTAATGTAGGAATGTGCAGCTTAATTCTAAATGAATCAGGAAGTGCCAAGGAGGTTTTTTTTTCCCCTCTCTCCTTTTCCTAACACATTATCTCTGTTCTAAAAGTCCTGGGGCTCTAAAAGAATGGAAACATGCTATTTTATTATTTATTTCTGTGTATCACAAGGCAGAGGTCTCTGTTAATATCTAAAATAAAAGCGAAGTGTTCTAATTTAAACCTCGGTTCCTGATTTTTCTACAGACCAGTGCCCTTTGTGGGAGCAGGGAAAATTTATAGCCAAGCCCAGATCTATTAGGATCAAGACATAAAAGAAGAAAAAAATGGTTTTTAGTGCAGAGGGAAATAACCTTTTACAATATTAATAAAGGCTCTCTATACTTACTATATTTCTTTGACCTATAATGTCAGAAATATAGATTACGCCCTTAAATCATGTCCTTGTAGCTTCATACCAAATTTGCACCATTCGGCTTTATCACAAATGTGTCCAGATTTTTACAACATCTGGCACATTTATAGCAATTAGTTCTGGGCAGGCTGCGGTGCCGCCAGTCTCAATTTCTCAGTCCAAGAACATACACAAATTATGATTAGTAATGATTTATTCAATGATGAAGCAATTCATCTTAGTCCCTTAAAGCCTAAAACTGTGAGTTGACAGTTGTGATTTGTGTGCTGGTTTTCTTTGATGCCATTCAGTTCTTCCTAAATGTTAAACCAAATGGATACAGAAAGTGAAAAGCAGTTGAAATAAATACAGTGCCACAGTGAAATGTTCTTTTTTTCCCCCTGGGATAAAATGGTAAAATTGTAGCAATTATACCAATCTTTTTAAACACAGGTGAGTAAAGCACAGTGTTTGGAACATTGCGAGAGATCTTAATAAATTTTCATTAATTCAGTTTTATCACCAATTGGCTGAAAGCCTTCATTTATAAAGAGTGTCATGTAGGGAAACCTCATAAAAGATTTGAATTATGATTAACCATGGTGATTTTTTGGAAGCACTGAACTATGATTCACGGTTTTCCTCTATCCCCTGTATATTGTAATTCCTTTCTCCTTTCTTTGCCTTTAATTTATGCTCTGTATGGTGCATTCATTAGCAATTTACTTGGGGGGATTTTTGCCTGAATCACAGAATTTGGAATTATTTATCTTGGTCTCACTGTTACCTTTTCACTTGAAATAAGGCAACATTCCAGTTAAGTGTCCATATCTTGAATACTAAGTGTTCCTTACAGTGTTGAGTACAGTGTTAAATACATAGTAGGTATTTTAAAAATTCTCAGTGCCCTATTCTGGAAATATTTTAGTTTTCACGTGTAAGTGAAATTCTACAGTATCGGTCCTTCTGTTTCTGGGTTATTTCACTTAGCTTAATGTCCCCCATGGGTATCCATAATATGGCACATGGCAGGGTTTATGTCTCTTCTATGGCAGAACACTATTACATTAGACCATACATATTACATTTTCTTTCTCCTTAAATCTAATGATGAACACTTAGGTTGTTTCCATATCTTGAGTATTATGAATAATGCTGCAATGAATATCTGAATGCACACAACTTTCAAGGTACTGATTTCAGTTCATTATATATATGTACCTATAAGTGGGATTGCTGGATCATACAGTAGTTCTGATTTTAATTTCTTGAGAAAGCTCCATACTGCTTTCCATAATAGTAGGATCAATTTACTTCCAACCAACAGTGTTCAAGGATTCCCTTATTTTCAGACCCTTGCCAATGCGTATGCTTTGCCTTTTTAAAAATGTTTTTATTGCTTTATATATAGAGAGAAAGTGAGGATGTTCCCACAAAGGCACTTTTGACCATGGATGTGTGCCAAATTATTGTTCCGTGGAGGGATGTGAATGGAGGACTACCTCATTCACTACCTGGCATGTTACTCACTTAAATTATTTTTGTATTCAGAGAAAGACAGACTCATCACTAGGTGAGAACTAGTAATAAACTAAACTAATTTCTTGGAAATCTTATATTTTATTTATTAATCCTTTATTGATCATCATTCTTATTTACTCTTTTAAAAATGTCCCAGATTCTGGAGTGATATAAAAAAGGAACCAAGGCATAAGATTTCCCCACCTTTGAGAAGCATATATTGAGTAGCAGAAAAAAAAAAAAAAAAAAAAAAAAAAAAGACTTTGCTTTCTAAGACCATCAATCTCTGGGTAATACCTTTGTCACTTTGGCTAGTGTGTCCTTGTTGTCTCAAGTTTTAATCTTTAAAATGGGGATAGTAAGAATCTCTACTTCAATAGGATGATGATTGCCTATGTTTTATAAGTTTAGGATAGTGCTGAGTGCATTGGACACGACATCCTATAAAAATAAAAGGCTAATATGCAAATCAACCAAGCGGCAGAGCGACTGGTTACTAGGACATGCACTGACTACCAGGGGGCAGTAGCTCAACACAGGAGCTGCCCCTGGTGGTCAGTGCCCTCCTATGTGGGGAGTGCTGCTCAGCCAGAAGTGGAGCTCACTGCTCCTTAGCACTGCCTTGGAGCACTCATGGGTGTGCCACTCAGTCAGAAGCCAGGGTTATGGCTGGTGAGTTCAGCAGTGGTGGTGGGAGCCTCTCCCACCCCTGTAGCAGCATGAGGGACCCCTCAGGGGATGTATGCCTGCCAGCCTTTGAGCGGGCCTAAGCCCACAGGAAGACATCCCCCGAAGGGTCCAGGACTGGAAGAGGGCACAGGCTAGTCTGAGGGACCCTCCTGCCCTCAGTGCACGAATGTTGTGCACTGGGCCTCTAGTGGCTCTATAAGTTCTGTACTAACTCTGTTTATTTTATTTTCTAAATGAGAAAATTAGATCTTATTGAAATTGGATAATATCATGAAAACTGATCTGTTAGTAAGTGGAAGATGCAAGATATAAACCTAGTTCTTTCAGATGCTACATCTCTTTGTACTTTATCTCTAACACTAATTCTTGGAGACACAGTCAAGTAAGATTAAGGCAACAGACTCTTCAATTTTCCTAACAATCTAACCAGAATTCATTACGGATAGCATATAGCTGGATAATCGTGGCCTTTAGTTTATCTCACATACACAGATATGACCATAAACTACTCTTGAAAATAAGAAAAAAGTTACTTCTCTCTTTCAAGGTACTAATTAAAAAAATAATTATCAGAGAATTCTGCCCACAGATGGATAACTTTCTGTGTTTTTTCCTTGTTTCATAATTTTGTTGTTTTTGTTAATCCTCACCCAAGGATATTTTTCCATTGATTTTTTTTTTTTTTTTTTTTAGAGAGAGTGGAAGGGAGGGGTAGAGAGGGAAAGATCGATGGGAGAGAGATACATCTACTAGTTGCCTCCTGCACATACCTTGACCAGGGCAGGCACCAAACCTTCAACTGAGGTACATGCCCTTGACCAAAATTGAACCAAGGGCCCTTCAAATCTGCTTTCCAATGCTCTATCCACTGAGCCAACCTGGCTAGGGCTGTTTGGTATTTTTTCTAGCTCCATCTTTGTAAGGCCAATAAAGGAAAATTCATGAATTGATTTTCATGAATAAATGGAGGGATTTTTTTCTAGCCTAAATTGTTCTGCTAAACACATGGACCGACCAAACATGATTGACATTTCCATCTTCCTGAAAATTACATAAAGACAGCATGTGATTGAGTCATTAGAAACTTCAGCTGCTCAGAACTGATCCCCTTCCTGTCTGACACAAAAGAAAGCAACCCTTTGTTTTGTTCCTTATTTCAGGTAATACTATTGTTAGACATTTTTAGATGCTAAGAACATGGTCTAATTTTTTTTCCTCCATCTTGTCAATTTAATCCTATAATGGTTTCAAATGTCACACGTGAGCACATATGTACACACATGCACCTACAAACACACACACACACACACACACACACACACACACACACACACATCTAGCATTTCTTAATTTAAAACCTTATTAGTCATTGCCAATACCATTATCACTGCCTTTTCCACTCAGATATATTACAAATACATCCCCTATACCTTCTTAGGAGTGTTCTTTTTAAAAAAAATATATATTTTATTGATTTTTTACAGAGAGGAAGAGAGAGGCATAGATAGCTAGAAACATTGATGAGAGAGAATCATGGATCAGCTGCCTCATGCACACCCCCCACTGGGGATGCACCTGCAACCAAGGTACATGCCCTTGCCTGGAATCGAACCTGGGACACTTCAGTCCATGGCTGACACTCTATCCACTGAGCTAAACCGGTTTCGGCAGGAGTGTTCTTAAATTTACAATGTGATAAAACATGTCTTACTAATGATAAATTACTCCTGTTAGACTGTTAGCTCCCCTATTTTAGGACCTATTTCCTAATTAACTTTGATGCTTTTGTGCTCAGAATAGTGCTATTACCTAGTAGCATTGATGCATAAAGGGTCTTATCAAAAGAACTTCTGAAAATCTTTTTCTTAGTGTTTGACTTCAGCTCTATGCCCATACTATCCTCTCTAATTCTATTAATGAATATACCACCTCCCTAATAGAATTTAACTACCGGTGCTGGCAAGCTCTGACATTGGCTTCAGTCAACTAGAATCTCTATAAGTGTCTTTCTGGCAACGACAGATCTTGATGGCTTTTAAGGTCATCATGCTTTCCTTTTAGCCATGTTTATAGTCCACTTGGCTTTGGGAATGCTACATTGCTTTCTAACCTAACCACTCTTCGTACATACAGTGTTTGTTTCCTCAACTTTGTCTTAGGCTGTTCCTAGAATACCTATTTCCAGATTCTTCTCAATTTTTTGACCCAGGGAAAGTCTACATCTCTAGATTTGCTTCTCAGGCTCTCTCACTCCTCAGTTGCTATAATGGCCCTATCATTAGCTGCTATCCCCTGATGCCATCTCTAGGCCTTGATATGATGGCATATGACCTGTGAGAGGATCACACACTTGATGTCCCCTGGCACTAGGAGGTAGGAATAATGGCTGATTCTTACCTCGGGAATATCAGGTGAAGTTTTAAGTGTTAGCAGCAGCCAGTTACAATTTCAGAAGTTGCCAGCACTAGGGGATATTTAACGTAGTGCTTGAATACAAGATATTCAAGGTGGCACTAGCGAGTTGAAACTGGAGCAATTTAAATTGGAGTCACTGAATGAACGTTTACTATTGAGGTTGGGCAAGCTCGAGGTCATAAGCCAATTTAGAATAAAATCAGACTCATATTCAAGAGTCATATTTGAAAGGGGACACCCATCGCCTAGTTCAAGGTCATAGATATGGGAAACCACGAATCCCTTGAGCTAGCTTAGTATATAGAAGAGTCAGGGATTCCATGATATGGTAAGAAGCTAAAAGACGATTTACTTTTTTCTTTTGTCTTCCACGGGATCTTGTAAGTGATTATCAAGCACTGAAAGATAATTCGTATTCAGGGCAATAAATACACTAGGAACAAGAAAGTGCAGCATGCCAAAACCGGTTTGGCTCAGTGGATAGAGCATCGGCCTGCGGACTGAAAGGTCCCAGGTTCGATTCCGGTCAGGGGCATGTACCTTGGTTGTGGGCACATTCCCAATGGGGGGTATGCAGGAGGCAGCTGATCCATGCTTCTCTCTCATAGATGTTTCTAACTCTCTATCCCTCTTTCTTCCTCTCTACAAAAAATCAATAAAAATATTTTAAAAAGAAAAAGAAAGTGCAGCATATTAACTGGAACTGCGAGTTCTGTCACTAAAAACCACAAATGTCCCCAGAGAAGCATTCTCCTTCCAGGAATATGTTCCTCTTACCATTTTTGTTTTTGTTTTAAGTTGGTATTTCCTATTTTAGCAGATAACCACTCCCTGTAGCATCTCAAATGTAATCCCCATCACTTGTAACATATGTTTTGGCTCTCAGATACATGAACAATGAGAAGGGGAGATGTTTTATTATGACAATCAGGCCGCCTGGCATGTTTCTGCCATGGGAAGGGCCATTCTCTCTCTATGGGAAGGACCCCAGAGAGCTTTTCTTTTCTCAGGAAGAAAAGCTTATGTACATCTTTGGATAATCAGTTTCAAAAAGAGCACAATAGTCCAAACATATTCTATTCTTTCATGATCACAGTTCTGAGTCGCAGTTGAAAGAAACCCTTTTTTTCCTGTGCTTTTTTTTATAGCACTTGAATATACTGTCAAGAAGTCACAAAAATGCCTACAACCTCCTTTTCTTTCTATTCTTCTGCGGTGCATTACATGTCAACATCGTCAGTGAATGAGACAAGTTAGACATACTACATCAGGAGACTAAATCTCTGGGGTTGATGATATCCTTAGGGCAAGGAGTTCTATATTCTGACAGGTGTGTTTCTTAAATTATACTTTTCCTGGGTGTCACATTTTTTTTTCCTATGGCCACCCCATAGCAGAGGCGGTGGGATCAGATTGATTTTTGGACCACTATCAAATATAAATAACAATTAACTCTCATGTCAGCCTCCAGCAGGCAAGCACAATTGCAGAATGTCTGCACTTCAAGAAAGAATAAAGTCATCTTCCTTTGGGCTGAATAATGGGGAGAAAGCCATATATCAGGATCGGAAGGATAGTTCTACAACCTCACTGAAACCCTCCACCATCATACAAGAAAGAACTCTAATTCTAGCTGCAGGTTAGAATCTATTTATGACAGAGAATTATGTTAGGGTCTAAACTTTTAGCATGACTCAAAAGGCAATGCCTTTCAAGCCAAAGCTACCTTTGTAACCTCCCCTGTAGCTAGGGATCCAAGATGCCATATGTTCTGAAAAAATGAATCATTGTTTTCTGATATTACTGCACAATTCCTACCCATAATTATTTGCAAATGCTTTCCCTATGCATGCTTTGATCTTTATTTTACATTTAACTATTTTATCATTGGAAGGTAGAGCCTAGGACAGCCGTGGGCAAACTACGGCCCGTTCGGCTGTTCTATCCAGCCCTAGGAGCAGAAAGAGTGGAGGGTTCTCTTGCTCTCCCCTCTGCTCCTTCACCAGCAGCCCAAGATGAGAGTGCCAGCATGGTCAGGTTGCTTTTGCTTGGGCCCTCCGGTCCAGTTTAGGAACCCATTGTGGCCCTTGAGTAAAAAAGTTTGCCCACCCCTGGCCTAGGACCAGTGAGATGTACCCAGGGATATCAAAGACCTAGGTTGCTTCTCACTTGTGGTCTTGTCATCATCAGTACATCTTCTTTCCAGAAGGCTAAATACTTCTGCTCAAGCTCCACCCACTGGAGTTTGAAAAGAGGAAGGATGTGCCCTCACTTTGAAGGCACTTCCTAGAACTTATACATTTTGCTTAGGTTCCAATTAATTATAACTTACTTATATTACCGTATCTAAGGTATAACACAAATATAAACATCATTTTGGAGGCCTTGTGGACCAATCACTTGGTGGTTGTATTACTGAGAAAGTAGTAAAGACTAGGAGTAGAGGAACAGCGAGTAGGTTCTGCTCCAATCAGTTGGTGAACTTTCTCCAGCTTTTCCTGGACCCTGGAGAAAAGCAGGTTAACCTCATTACCCATGTTTAAAATAGAAATGTGTTAAAATATTATCTTAGCATAATAAATATTCATGCTCAGTTAAATTTTAATTACTCCCACAAAGAGAAGTTTGAACTATCAAAAAGATACAGATTTTGGTTGTCAGATATGTGACCTTGTTCTAGAAAACATAATTTTATAATCTCTCTCTCTCTTCTCTTTTCTCTCTTTCTCTACCTCTCTCACACAGAAACAGATATCTCACACATTAATATTCTGAAGTTCTGTGGATCAGTTTTCTCATTTAAAAAAAGTCAGTAGCAGTTATTTTTTTGTATCCTTCTTGGTGTGTAAGAGGATTTTTAAAATGAGATACTGTAGGACAAAATGCTTTTCCAGATGGTATGGTGCATTAGTTATCTTTTTTACTAGTAAATGATGGTCAGGTAAAGAATAGACCCTCACATACTCCAGCATTGTGATTCTCTTAGGGTCTAAATGGAAAAACAATCAAGCTCTATTAATGCATGTATAGATGAAAGACTAGTATGATGTGATTGTAAGTTCTCTTGTTTACGCAGCAAATACTTTCTGAGCATCTATTATGTTCTGAATGCTGATTTGGGCCTTCGGCTATAGCTGATTACAAGACCTGGGATTCTTTCACTCATGAAGTTTGTCATGGAAAGGACAATACAGATCCAAATAATGATGTAATGATATGGCTTAATTATACTTTGAAGAAAAACTATCCTATACTCCTGTGAAAATAGGAGATTTAAAATTGTAGGGCTATGCCGAGGTCGGTTTGGCTCAGTGGTAGAGTGTCGGTCTGCGGACTGAAGGGTACCGGGTTCGATTCAGGCCAAGGGCATGTACATTGGTTGTGGGCACATCCCCGGTAGGGGGTGTGCAAGAGGCAGCTGGTTGATGTTTCTCTCTCATCGACATTTCTGGCTCTCTATCTCTCTCCCTTCCTCTCTGTAAAATATCAATAAAATATATTTTAAAATAAATAAAATTGTAGGGCTATGTAGACAGCAATGCCTTTCTGAGGCTTTGGAGTGTAAATATAAACTTGAAGGCTAAGAAGCCAGTAGCTCTGTAAAGAGGAACATTCCTAGAAGCTAGAGAATGACAGAACATTCCAGGTAGAGGAAACAGCACCTTGAAATGAGAAGGTTCCAGGGGGCATTTAAGGAAATTAACTACCCCAGCTCTAGGTTTCCAGGATACAAAATAGAGTAATAATGAGTCTTAATTTCTTAACAGAGAATAATATATAAGAAGTTGTATGTGAGCTATGGAATTCTACACAAACAATAATTTTCTGTTTACCTAATATAAGTAATAAAGCTAAAGGTATGTTATGCTTACTGTTTGGTTTCCAATCCCACTTGTACTCTAAAAGTAGAGTTAAAGCTTTGCTAGGACTATGGTGAATGTTTTTTAATGTAATCTTTTTTGTGTTTAATAGAAAGGGAACAATAAATGTTCAACTTTGGGAGGGGAAAAAAGAATAAAACCTACCAATTCTAGAAATATGCATGGGTCTCCCTTTATTGATGCCATCTGGAAGAGGGAGACCCTAAGCTGTAGATAAACCTGAATATTTTATTCATTTGGAAAGGTTAGTGAAAGAAAGAAGGTCCAGAAACTTTATCTCCAAGCTGCATTTTGACCAAGTGCCTGGCTTCTGTATTCCCAGCTAGTGTTGTGACTTTCATGTTTGACAAACACAATCAGGTACTGCTGTGACCTCTGCCACAAAGCCACACCATGCAGGTGTCCATGCAGCACTAGAGACCTCAGGCCACTCTGAGGAATGCATTTGCTCCCCACTGGATATTAACATTGTTTGTTGATCACACAAACGCAGGATAATATGCCTCCCAAACCTTTATCACTCCTATTATAATCATCTGCTTCTAAATGTAACAGAAGTTGGCAGAAAACACAAGTCGCTACAACATCCAACTCATAATAAAACTCAGTCTTTCTACACACTTTTTAATTTTTTTAAAAAATTTCTTTATTAAGATATTACATATGTGTCCTTAACCCTCATAAACCCCCAATTCCCCACTCATGCCCTCACCCCACTGTTGTCTGTGTCCATTGGTTAGGCTTAGATGCATGCATACAAGTCCTTTGGTTGATCTTTCCCCTTTCCCCCCTCCTTCCCTTACCTTCCCTCTGAGGTTTGACATTCTGATCGATGTTTCTCTGCCTCTGGATCTGTTTATGTTGCTCATTATATTCCATAATGAGTGAGATCATGTGATATGTATTTTTCTCTGACTGGCTTGTTTCACTTAGCATAATACTCTCCAGTTCCATCCATGCTGTTGCAAATGGTAAGAATTCCTTCTTTTTTACCGCAGTGTAGTATTCCATTGTGTAGATGCACCACGGTCTTTCTACACACTTTTAAAATGTGACATGCTATTCAGAATTAACCATCATGAGTGCCTGCAATGCAGACAAGGAACTTCCACTGCATTCACCCAGTTTGCCTGATTTAAATATTTCTAACAAGTCCTGTGGTGGATCTGATACAGCACTGCTTTCTCCATGGCAAAGCCAAGGAAACGTGCATTAAGAAATATTATTTTGCATAATCATAGAGTTCTGAAGAAGCAGAGCCAGAATTTCAATTGAAGTCTTCCTTTCTTCACATCCAATGTTTGTTCTCTATAATTGATTAATCCTTCCTTTGCATCTGCCTCCTCCACCCCCACACACATCTAGAATCAAATGTCTAAAGTAAGACAGACTTTATGGATATAATAGGGAGTTATCATTTCTATTAGTGTGGAGTACAACAAAATAAACAAAAGATATGTAAGATACGTGACCTTAAAAATTCCCTCAATCATAGTTGCATAATTCATGATACAACCATAAAAAAGTGTGACTGGAATTTTCTTTTTTCAACTAATGTGGCAATGCCATGTGGCAGTTGTGGTAACAGGACATGCCTTTTGCATATTGGTCTGCTTGAAAAAAATATTTTAAGTCTTTATATTTGAACAGATGATTATTTTATTTTACATTATTCCTCTAAATAGGCCATTTATTGATATGGTACTTTTTTTTCTCTTTAAATTCATATAACACAAATGTACATATAATGCAATTATATTCTAGTTGTATTTCTCAGTGAGGAACAAACATATGGTTTTATGTATCGGGCCACTGCATACATTACAGAATACTTAACCTCCCTGAATTTCACCTCTAAATGTCATTGGCATCCCCCATGCCACTTGTGTGGCAACACTTACCCTCTCCACAGATGTTGTCAAATATTTCCTGGGTAAGGATATTTCTCCCAGTTGAGAGCCAGTGTATCAAACTTGCAGAAAGACATCACAATGTTCTAAAATATGGAAGCAAAAGAACCCAAAGATAGGAATTATATTATGCATACATGGGAAATGCTCATGCTTTTCCTCATCAGAAATGAATTTCAGGCTAAAACTGGTTTGGCTCAGTGGATAGAGTGTCAGCCTGTGGACTGAAAGGCCCCGGGTTCGATTCCGGTCAAGGGTATATACCTTGGTTGCAGGCACATCCCCAGTCAGGGGTGTGCAAAAGGCAGCTGATCAATGACTCTCTCTCATCGATGTTTCTAACTCTCTATCCCTCTCTCTTCCTCTCGGTAAAAAATCAATAAAATATATTTTTTTAAAAAGGAAATGAATTTCATTGTACCTATCCATGTTTAATGAGCACAGCACATGAGAAAGGGAGAGAGGTGAAATTGCTGTGGTTTGAAGTCACCCTTGGTGGTACTTTGTAATGCAGCCCTAGGGACCCAAACAAAAACTATGAGTTATGAAGCGTATCAAAAATTAGTAGTGATTGACGAAACCAGTTTGGCTCAGTGGTAGAGCGTCGGTCTGTGGACTGGAGGGTTCCAGGTGAAAGTCCGGTCAAGGGCATGTACATTGGTTGTGGGCACATCCCTGGCAGGGGGTGTGCAAGAGGCAGCTGGCCGATGTTTCTCTCTCATTGACGTTTCTAGCTCTATATCTCTCTACCTTTCTCTCTGTAAAAATATCAATAATATATATATATATATATATATATATATATATATATATATATATATATTTAAATCAGTAGTGATTATTCAATTATAAAGATTCTCTGGAATTAGGAAGAGCTAGATTGTAATTTAGAATATCCAGTCCATTGTTCAACCTTCTCATTTTACACATGGGGAGATTTTAGCTCAGAGAAAGTGATCCATTTACCAGAGAACACACAGTTAGTCAATAGCAGAGCCTCGATTAGAACTGAGAACCTTGATTCTCGGTCCAAAGCATTTTCTCCTCTGGTACAGGGTTCCTTTATACCTGAGCAATGCTTGCCATCCCTGCTGCTTCTTCATTTCAATATGATTACCCTATTCTGGGGGAGATTAACCTGAACACCTGCAGGTTGTAATTGTCATAGGATAAGAATACCCTTTTCCCTCCCAAAATGCTAGAAGCACAGGGTCTAAGCATATTTAATGCCGTGGTTACCATGGTACCCATGTAATTTAATTACCACTCTTCTGTGAATATTTTAAAATGAAATTGTTAAAAGATCAAACAGCACTTTCAACAGTGTGTGGCTATAGTAACGATAAGTAGTTTTTTAACTGAAAATGTTCTGTTCCTGTAGGGAGTTGATTATTTTTATGCATTAAAATTTAATTACAGTATTGTATCTATATGTATCTTTCTTTAATATAGCACGATGCCTGAAAAGTTAAATATGCAAGAAACATTTTACTTGTTAATTTTACAACACTGACCAGTTCTTGCAACTCTCAGCTACGATGTCACCACCGTGTTTTAGATATGTCTGATCAGAGAAAGCCCTACGTGCATACAACATTCAGGGAAGTCTTGCGAAGAAAACAAAGAAGTCCAAGGAGTTTTGCCATTTGGTATTGGAGCCCACTGAAAGCATAACAGCATGGGGATCAAACCATTTAGATGTAAACAATGATGTATCCATGAAGTGCCACATTTCATGCTAGAAAGTTAAGATTCAAAGATGAACAAATGGCCTTTAAAGGCTCATTTCAGAAAGTGCGCTTCGGGAACAGGTGGTACCAAATATCAGCATCCCCCAGGGGCTTGCTAGGGATGCAGAAATGCAGACCCCATCCTGGACTCATTGAAGTAGAATTTGTATTGAAACAAGGTCTCCTGGTACTTCCATATGCACATTAAAGTTTGAGAAATCTTGCTCAAGGGAATTAGCAGTCCAACAATGAACAAAATACTGTTTAAAAATTACAGATGAGCGTTGCATATGCTGCAGTGATGTATGCAATGAGTAGTGTGACTGAGTTAGGGATGCGTAAAGTGCTTTGAGGTCAACGGAAATGGAGTTGTATGTCTGGAACTATCATTGATATATAATCAAATCAGTAATGTTCGTTCAGTGTCCTGGGTCTTAAAGGTTGAATAGTAGTTTTCCAGGAAGACAACAGCCAAAGGGTTCATCACTGAATTTAAACAGGAAGAATAACTGTGACCAAGTAGAGGGGCATAAAAGAGAGATTGTTATAGAACTTGGGTTGGTTCAGATTGCTTGAGTATAGAGCTTAAGGGCCTCATGGCAGATCAAGTTCCTTAACAGGAGCTAAACTATGATCTGAATATCCAAATAAAGTATTTAGATACTGAGTTATTCTTAAACTAATAAATGTATTAATTTAAAATTATATTATTTGG